>PVLD010006222.1:0-102857 GCA_004027595.1 Dinomys branickii
CTATACTATAACATACAGGGGTGTATACAAACTGCCATGGTTGGAGGTGGGAGAGCACATATGCTCACAGCAGACCGCCCGGCTCCACCCTGTCGTCGTGCTATGGGTGGGGGCGGGTCCAGACCATGTGGCTCCAGCATTACCGTTCCCCACCCCTTGCAGCTGGGCAATGGGTCTCCGAAGCTGAAGCTACGAATGCTGCAACGAGGGCGTGGGCCAGGGGTGTGCTTGGAGTGGCAACCTCCTCCCTCTCTATCTCGTCTCCCTCCAACTGCGCCATGTCAGATCTGCGATCCCCTCCTCCAGAGGAGGTTCTGCTTAGACTTTCCGAGGGTTTCACGGGAAGCGTCTATTTCAACATGCCCCGGCGGAGCACCTGCCACGTGCCCAGCACACACGGCTCCACCTCAAGACAGGTGAGTGGGGCAGCACGGAGGGCCGAGTCATGGTGAGCAGGGAGGCGGGAGGCCGCACAGACTGGGCCAGGGAAGGTCCTGGCTCCAGAAACCCAGACTGAAGCTCTCCGGACCTAGGTGACACCTGAATGGGAAAAGGCAAGTTCAAGGTCCAGCTGTCTCCAGAATCCCCACCTGCACATCCCTCCCAAAAGTTGGGGGGAGGGGGACACAACCTGGTCCAGATCTCTGCCCTGGCCACCAGCAACAGAGCATCCCCTGGCCCAGACGGGAAAGGGCAGCCTGGTCGCCTGGCCTTCCAGCCCAGCACCTGGCTCACAGCCACCCTGATGGAGACTCCAGGCAAAGACATCTCTGACAGAAGGGGTCATTCATCTCAGAGCTTAACTAGCCCCTTCCAATTACCGAGAAATAAAAGGGCAGCATCCACTCCGCAGCAGTGTAATGTAAGAGTATTAATTAAATGCACTGCCGCTGAGCCACGGCACACAGGAGGCCAGGCCCTCATTAAAACGGCAGGAGATCCTAGCCGGAGAGGAGGAGAGGCAGGGAGCCGAGCTGAGACTCGGAGACGCACAGGCAGGGCAGGCAGGAGGAGGGGGTGGTGCCACGTGTACACCACGCGCAAACACGCACTGCACGTACAGGCAAGCAGCACCACACACATGCACCTACACGTGTGCACACGTACAGACACAGCGTCCTCACATGTGCCCCCCCATGCATTGCACAATCTGCCTGCACAGTTGAAGCATGTCTATCACATGCACAGCCATGTTGCACACATGTACTCACCACTCACGGTTTTGCACACATAACTCACACCCACACGGGTGTCATCTACAAGCACACAGACGTGCACATGGGCACACTCACAGCCTGTGGGGTGCACAAAGTCCCTCATGTTCGTTCCCTGTTCTTACATTGTCTGCAGTGTTCATTCATTCATGTGTTGTCTGCACCCCACCCCGCAAGGAGCCACGCCCATGACTGCTTTCTCGCCAAGAAGCCACACAAAGCTGAGCAGCTGAGCTGAAGATGGACCTGGAGCCCCAAGGTACAGCAGCATCAGTCTGGACCAGCATGTGGCAGCCAGCCTACCCCATCTGTGGCCGGCCCAGCTCATAGTCTCTTCTCTGACTCCTGCAATAGCCAGACAGCCCCACCTGTGCTCAGTGCTGGCCTTCCTACATCCAGGCCGCTCCGATGCCCGGGCTGACTGTGCCGGGGCATTTCTGGGGCAACCTCCCTAGCTCGATGCTCTGCTTCCAGCCAGCTCCCAGGAGAGCCATCAGCACCCATCAGCACCCTGCCTGTTGTCTCTGCTCTGATCATGTGCACGAGAAGGGGCCACCAAGGAAACCCCTCTGGCTCTGAACCCATTCCTACACCTCTCTCTCATCCCAGGGCACCCCCTTCCTCCTGCCTCCCTGGCTTCTCACCCCACCTACTCCTCCCCTGGGAGCTCCAAGCCAGCTGGACCACTGGCTCCTTCCCATAACTTGGCCCATGTTCTCAGGAAACACCTTCCCCCTCTCTGCCACAAAGAAGGGAAGGACCCAGGCCGGGCCATGCCATGTCATCACCCGGCAGCAGCAAACTCTAGCTGGGAATGAGGACTGTGCACACACCCATTGCTGTGGGCTGAAAAGGGACTGCCGCCACCAAAATTCATGTTGGGCTTGGTCCCATGCACCAGTGCTGCGAAGTGGGGGTTGGTGGGCAGCGTTTGGGTAATGGGGCAGAGCCCACGATACTGGATTAGGCAGTGATGCCAGGCCTGCGGCACACGTGCCACAGCAGGCTGTTTGTTATCACTGAAAGCTCTAAAAGTTTTGCCATCACTGGCGTCAGGTCTTTCTCCTGGGAGCCAGCACTCCTCTTGGGGAAGGGTGGGGCGGAGAGCAGCATGACAAAGTGTGACTGCCCCGCATCGCCTCTCTTCCCTCCTGCCCACCGGCCTTTCACTCTCACCCCAAGCTCATGCACAGAAGGCCTCACCAGATGGACTTCCGACCTCCAAAACTATGTGCCAAGATAAACCTCTTTTCTTTATAAATGACTCTGTCCCTGGTGTTCCAATGTAGAAACAGAAAACAGTCAAAGACATTCATCGATCAGATTGAACCCTGGAACTCTTGCCGAATTGTCAGAAAAGAAAAGTGGCTCCCTGAGCTGTTGCTCTCTGAGGACGTTGGGTGGCAGCTTCCTGCAGCCACTTTTCTTTCTCTTAAGAGCTTGAATGAGAATGAAGTCAACCACAGGAGACAGGGATTGAAGCAGGAGGCAATGACAGAAAACAGAGACTGAAATTATTTGAGCACCGAGATGGAGATGTGCCTGCAGCTAGAGACCCTTGGATTCCCCACACACCGGGAATTAACCAGTCAATTCTTCCTTGCTGAAGCCAGTTTCTCCTGGATTTCAAACGCCTGAGGAATGCCTCCTGAGACACGCTTTCTCTCCCAGAGCTCCAATGCACTCTCTCCAGGACCCCTGTTCTCAGTCTGTGAACATACTTCAGCCACCTAAAATCCCCTCTTCCAAGTGGCAGAGCTGCAACACACACACACAAATGCATGAGTGTACACTTAAACACCTCACAAAGTTCCGTGTACTCAGAGCCTTTTCAGACAGCAAATCCGCTTTAATCTGGCTCTTCCCTCTGACAGCATCTGTGCTTGTGGTACACCCACTCCCACCACACTCCACCCTTTGCCGGTCAAGCTGCCAACAGCCCCCCCCCCACTGTGGGACCCAGTGCACCTGCCTCCTGGCCTGGCCAAGCCCCTCCCTCATGACTCCTGCCCTCTCCCAGGACTCTGCACCTCCTCTCTCCAGCGTCCACACAGTGGGGGACACAGGGTGCTGTTCTGCATCTTCCACTCCTCTATTCCTCCGGTCCCCTGTGACAGCATCCACAGGCTCCACCTAGAGCACCCGCACATGCGACACTTCAGACAAGAGTCGGTCACCAAGAGATTGCACAGCATGGCCTTTGTACTCAGTGTCCCAGCACTCACGAGCCCTGGTGTGGAGGACACATACTGAAACACTGGCCAGTGATGGACCAGTAGGCTTCCAATTTCCTTCTTTTGGTTGATCCATGGATTCTGCTTCTTGGGAAGGTAGATTAGATACTTTCTGATTTAAGAACATGACAAAAGTTGTGAGCCTTTGTGATCCATCAGGGAACAGGAGGATCTCTGGGCCCCAGCAGGGCCAGGGAAAGGACCTGGGGAGCACCGGCCCCTTACTCCTTCCTTTCCTGGAGCAGTGGTCACTGGAAATCTCATGCCTAAGACTCCAGAGGCTCACAGAGGGGACAGGACCTGCCCAAGGCCAGGCAGGAACAAGTGACCAGCTCTCTGTCTGCCACCCTAGGTGCTCCTGCAGGCCCTGACACAGAGCTACATGGCCACAGAAGACAGACAGGACACACAAGGCGGCCTAGAGCCAATTCTCGATGTCTCATCGAGGCCACCACCAGCCACAGTCAGGGAAGCCTCTGGCCGCCTCTGAAACCCAAGAAGCAGGACAGAAGGTCCATACAGGGCACCAGACAAGGGACTTGGCAGCGCTAGGGGCATGTGGGGCAGCAGCCCAAGTGTGGCAGAGGAGAGAGCTGGAAAGCAAAGAGGTCACGCCGGGCTATGACTCCTACTGCAGGACCTGGAGCTGGCAGGAGAGAGCTGCTGTCCTGCAGGAGCTGAGGCCCAACCCCAGAGGGAATGCCTGGTGAGGCAGCTCCTGGGCAGGGACGCACTCCCCGACCTCCCACTCAGAGGTGGTAGCATGCCCAGCACAGGGCCCCCAGTATGGCCCTGCCCACAGATAGGGATGGGCAGGAGGCAGGCCTCGAGCCACCCAGCCAATCCCACAGAGTCAAGACCCCCAGACTCCCACAGCTGAGGAGTCCTCCCCAGCGCTGCAGTTGCAGGGGCTGTACAGGAAGTGACTGAGACCCAGTGCCCAGCAGAGCAAGTGCTGTAGAGACGAAGGCACTGCAGCCTCGCCTTAACCTAGCATGCAGTCTGCCATGGCCATGCCATCCCAGGTCTCCAGAGGCCAGAAGCCGCCTCCACACTCAGGAAGCTCCTGTGAGGGCTCGAACTGGAGAAGAGAGCCCTGCAACTTCATCCTTGCTGACTGCTGAGCAAGCCCCGGGACGGGTGGCGCCTGTGCCCAGCACAGCCACAGCAACATCTGCACTCGGCCCCCTGCTGCAGATGTGGCCGGACAGTGTCCACGCTCAGCACGGCCTCAGCCACAGTCGCACGGCACTGAATAGCATGCCATGTCTGAGGAAAGTGCATCTAAGCAGCTTCGCTCTTGCATGAGCATTGCGGCAGTGCTCACACAAGCCTCGGTCATCTTGGTCAATCACCACAACGGCCTCTTAATACCGTGGAGGGAAGAGAAAAAGTGAGATCAGTGAGGCACTGCCGACATCACAGGGCACAGTGTTTACAGTAAGCTTGTTTCAGGTTGCAGGAATACGCTCTAAACTAATGATACAAAGGACAGTAGACATGTAAACCAGTAACACGGCACTTACCATTACTCCAAGTGTTACGTTCTAGACACTAGTGTATCTGCTGTGCACCTACATGCCTGGCAGTGCCGTGGGTCTCTCTACACCAGCATCATGACAAGTGTGTGAGCAACATGCTGCACTATGACATCCTGACCACAGCGTGCCCAGCCAGGAGGAATTTCTCATGGGACGGCCATCCCACATGTGCTCTACCGTTAACTGAAACATGATTAAGAGATGTATAACTGTACAGAGGGTGTGAAACACAGTCCTAGCTCTTGTTACTTAATGCATATTAGTTAAAAAGCACATGAAAAGCTTGTGCACGACTGCCCACAACAACAGTTTTCACAACGGATGAGAGGTGGAGACAACCCCATTCATCAACTAGTGGATGGATTAACAACTGTGGTATTCCCATACAACAGAATAACATCTGTCCGCAGAAATGAAGTTCTCACACACACTACATCAACAAACTTCCAAAGCATTAAGCAAAAGAAGCCAGACACAAAGGGCAAATATTATATGATTCCACTAACAGGAAATGTACAGAATAGGCAGATCTAGAGAGACAGTAAACTGGTCATCACCTTAGGGTTGGGCTCTATAGGGTAACCGGGGTGATAACAAAGAAGCATGTGTTTTTTTTCCTGACTGGCATATTCTCAAGTTAATTATGATAATGGCTGCATAACTGTCAATATACCAAAGTCACCTAGTTTCACATCCTGTATGGGTGAAAGAGATGCTATGTGAATTGTATCTCAATAAAGCTATTATCAAGAAAAGAAAAAAGACATGATTTTGAAAATTAAAAGTACATGTATGGATGCACTGTAAGTTTTTTCTACTGCTGACAGTCTTATTTCAATAGACTTGATTTCCTTTGTATTTTGTGCTGTTCATTAAAAAGACCATTTTGATAAGGGGTTCATGGGCCTCGTCAGACTGTCCAGAGGGCTCAGGACACAGGGGCCAGGCCCCTAAAGGGCAGAGAGACACTGGCAGGCTTCCTGGAAGAGGGACCATGAGAAGAGTGGGCCAAGTAGCTGGGGCGCCCAGCCCTGCAGCCCAAAGCCCGGAGGTCTTAGGGGACACCCCACTCTGACTGCTCCGCTAATACAGACCCACAGAAGCCCAGCAGCGCCTTTCCCTGGCCCCACTCACCCTCCTCAGACCGCTTTAAGTTTCAGCCGTGGCCAAGCCAAACGGTACCCCACAACAGCTGTTTCCACATAGGGGGGCTTAGGGTTGATGGGAACATATGCCTTGTAGAGCTCTTGCCCCTGGCACACAGAACGGAAGAGAGGGAGGACAGTGCGCTTAAGCAGAAAGTGGTGACGGTCAGGGCACCTGGTATGCTGCTCTCAGGAGGGGAACCACTGTAGTTACTTTTGATAGAGCACGGTGGGGATGCACAGTGCTTATCACGGGGCAGTTAGGCCTGAGCAGAAAACAAGAGGAACCAGGGAGAAGATAGGACAGAGGCCCTGGAGCCAGAGAGAGCAGTGGGGGCTCACAGCTCCACCTGACAGTAGCAGCCTGGCTTTCCTGAGGCCCCAGTCTTCTCTCATTGGCTCCAAGAGGTTCAGACAACAAACCCCACCCCCAGTCATGTGACCAGGCCTGGCCAATTAAAGCCTTTCTCCCTACCTCAGCTACAGTGATTTGCTCAAAACCTCCCACATCACCCAGCCTGAGCCAATGAGTACAAGCCTCAGGACTCCCACTGAAGCACTTGGGGAAAGGCAGGTCTCTCAGCGGGGAAGGTGGAGCTGGCACAGGTAAGCCAGGTGTCACCGGCTGTGCTGCTCAAGCAGGGCCACACACAGGGAAGTGGAGCCAGGCAGGCTCCCTGTGCAGCTCTCCAGCGGGCAGTACATCTCTTCTTTAGCCCGGGGCCGGTTTGCCCTGGGTCTTCCATCACTTGCAGTTCCAGTGATCTGGACTTGGGGACGGCTTGTGGGAAGGCACGGGCCGCAAGCGTTAGCTGCACAGATGTTGGGGAAAGGACAGGAGCGAGGCACCAGCATCCTCTTACCACACCCTCCTCCAGACTGGGAGAAGAAACCAGGCCAGGCTCTCACCGATGGGACAGCAGGAAGGGTCATACGCTTCCCTAGCCTGGCCAGCAGCTCCACACAGCCCTCCACCCGCCCAGGCTGCTCCCCCATCCTGCACTGTGCCCTTGAGAGCATGCCTGGCCTCCCTGCTCCAACCCGGACGCCAGCTCTACTCCCCCCCCTCAGCCTGAAAATCTTTTCCATGTCCTTCTAATTGTGTTCAGGTGGGGGATCTGATGGGAGTGTGTGTGTGTGTGTGTGTGTGTCCAGCCCCAGCCCGAGCACCTGCCCCAGAAATGTTTCCTTGGCAGGAAGGGATGGAGGACCCTTGGCTTCGGCAGTGTCCTGAGGGGCTCATGGTGATGTCAGCGGCTCCTGTCTCTTCCAGTAAACATCTGTTCTCCTTCCTCTGACCCAGGAATTCCACTTCAGGAGAGTCATGGCCTCCACTGGCAGCATGGCCCAGGCTACTCATGATGTGGGGGCAGGAGAGCACCCTCCCTGGCCTGCAGCCCTCCCCAGTCCTGCCTCCCACACCCCACCCTCAGCTGGCCCAGCTCACAGAGCTCTCTGAAGTGACAGAGAGCCACGCTGCCCTCTGTGCACTCCTAGCTGCCCTCAGACGCTGGTTCCTCTGAGCAACAACATGAGGAAAATATTACCTCTGACTACAAAGGCTGTTCGCCACCAAGGGCCGACTACAGACCTTACTTCACTCCGTCCTCATCTTAACCCGGCAGAGCTGTTACTGCCATCAACTTCGACTTCTCACAGATGAGAAATGGGAGGCTCAGCCAGTAAGGGCAGGAGCCAGAATCAACCAGCTCTGTGGAGCAGGACCATGGCTGAGCAGAGCAAGGAGCCTTGCACGGAGCCAGTGGCCCATGAACAAAACCATGGAGAAGAGGGAGGAGGCGAGGGAGACATGATCAACCCAAAGCCATGCAGCATTCACCTCACAAAAGAGAAAGATCCCAGGTGCCTCTATAGGCACCATGCAGGAAATGTGCATGAAGGATGTGTGCAGCCCCTCCAGAGGAGTCCACTCCCGCTCACTTCCAGCCCTCAGGAACACGGGCCTCACAGAGGAACTGGGAACCTGAGTCTTCGTGAGGACTTTGTCAAACGCTGAGATGGCCAAACAAAACTCATCTGCGGGTGGATGTGGCACACGGCCCGCCAGTATGCAAACTCCACCCTGCACAGCAAGCACGCTGAAGTCCGGAAGATATTCCATCAATAAGGGGAAGGCAGGGACTCCAGCAGGGCTCCCACATCAGTTTCATGCTGAGATTCCAGGCTGCATAACTGCAGCCCCTTGTCGGCCTCCTGAAGTGTCTCATGGAACCACATCCCCAGCAGAAATCCATACCAGCCTTCATGAGACAGCAACCTGCTTACCATCCCTGAAAACACTCTTGCACAGGGCCCAGTGCACCGCTCCCTGGCCACCGGGGCACCCAACAGACCACCAGGGATCAGAGAGGCTCTCATCCCCAAACAGCTGCCAACCTCTCAGCCCTCTCCTGTATTTGAAGCTTTACTTGATGCAACAGAGCAGCAAAAGAAAAGTTGTGCCCCGTGGCTAAGTGAGCACAGGAGATCTGTGTAGGCCGAGATCGACTCATTCTAGGTCCAGCAGCAGCGACAGCAGCATTCACACAGCTGGGACCCTGGCATGGTGGGCAGGCACTCTAAGGCCACAGGCTGTAGCTCCCACACAAACTACTCAAATTCCACTCTGCATTCCAACCAGCGTAGTAAGACATAAAATGACTATTTTAAAAAGACAAAAACACTGTGAGTTATACAAGATGATTGCATACTTAGAAAAATCCTCCCCCCCACACACACACAGTGGGAAAAAATAAGGAAGTTCACTAAAACATCTGTGCAATATTAGTATAGTCACTCGTGTATCTAGGCATGCAAACACTAGAAACATCCAAGCAAGAGACATGTTTTAAAGGATTCTTCTGCGAATATCTGCATTCCTTGTTTATGCCACTACAGTAACAGAAGCCCGGTTTGCTGGAACACAAGGGGAAGATACAAGTACAGCAAATGACCAGATGAGGGTCCTGGGGACCCCCTCACCCCGAGCAAGGGGACCCCAGCCTGGGCTTGGCTGACAGCAGCTGTCAAGTGTTCATCTGCAGTCTGCAAATGCTTGGACCTAATTTGGAGAAATGAGTCATTTTTGACTCTGCTCCCTGGGAATGAAGATGTCTAAACTGAGAATTTCATTCACATGGAACAAGTAAATGGTCACGTGCATATTATAAAGTAAAAGTGTTTCTCTATAGCTGTAATAATCAGCTATAAGATATAATGAAAAAGACCCAATTCACAATGTCAATAAAATTCTAAAAATCTTAATAATAAAGCTACTGGGACGTATTTTAAGAGATTTAAATCAAAGTTCTTATTTCCCTTTGAAAAATTAAACCTCAAAATTAAACCTCATTCACTGGTCTGGCAGAGATTTGCTGAGGCCTCTACATGCTGGACACTACCTTAGGCAGGCAGAACCCACCAAAACCAAGGATCTCTTATGATGCTGTTCAAGACAAACAAAATCCAGTTGGAAAATGGGCAAAAATAAACAAATCGTTTTTCAGAGTCGTGATGATGTTTGCTCTATCCAATATTTGAGCACATGCCTAAGTGGCAGTAATTAAAGAGCCTGGTGCTAACACAAAGAAAAAGAGAAACACAAGAAGCAAGATCACCCCGTGAACTTTGAGGATGATGGAGGCCGCAGCCCATGGTCATGAGAAATGGTAAATGGATGCCGCGAAGACAACAGAGCAGCAGTGCAGGGAGGAGACACTCAGCACCAGCGTTTCACACAGTACTCGAAGCGCACTTCATTTCAGTGAAAAGAGTTAAATACTTAAAACTCCAGTGGGAGGGTCGGGAAACTACTGTTTATTTCCTACAGCCTGCATCTACAGGCGAACCCACAGGAAAGGCCTAGCAGCGCTGACCAGAAGAAACAGAGGCCAGCGGGGGAGGCTGCAAACACAGCCTACCCAGGGTAACGGGGCGAACAGCTGCCTGAGACAGACCGGTCAACGGGCTTCCAAGGGGGAAGTCACAGGGCAGCAACTGCCAGTCACCAAAGAAGCGAAGTTCCAATAACAGAGCCCCTGGAACCCACATAACTAGGGGCCAGAAGCTAGACCCAGAGCCAGGGCTCTGATCCCAGGCCAGTCCCACAGCCGTTTGCAGGTTGGGGAAGACCATCACCAATCAGAGACAGGTGGTCACCATTCCAAATGCTAAAGGCCCACAGGGCCCTACAACTAGATGGCGGAGACAGACGCCAGGCAGTGCCTCCCCTGCCATGACACAGCCAGTGAGCGACTGCCCCTCCCCCGAGAAAGGACACCCAAAGACCAAGCCACCCAATGGTCAGGGGCTACTTTGGCTCTGGCAAGGTCAAGAGTGTGGCTGGGAAACACACCAAGAATTTAACACCTGGCTGCCAAGCAGAGCTAGAGGAACCCTCCATGGCAGTTACCTTGACTGAGTGGGCGGCCAAGGTTCCAGAACCCCTGAGGACAGCAAAGTTTTTATGTGGGCTCCAGCTGTGCCACAAGGAGCCCACGCTTTGAGCTCTCTGGCCCTGGATAGCCAGTCCCCCTCTCTGACCCCAGATGCCTCCCAGTTCAGGGGGACAGTCACTGCTGTGCCCAGAGCACGCTTGTTGCAGCAGGGCCTCTGGAGGTGTCCAAGGAGGATGCCACCCATGATGCCAGCCCCCACCCAGGAAGGGTTCCAGAGCCATGGTGACAAAAGACTTAGGAAAGGTGGGAAAGGAGAAAAAGGGGGCAGACAGGTGAGGAGAGAGAGAAGGGAGGAAGAGAAAAGGGAAGGAGAGAGAAGAAAGGGAAGGAAGGAAGGAAGGAAGGGAGGAAGGGAGGGAGGGAGGGAGTGGGGGGGACGGGGAGGGAGGGGGAAGGGAGGGGAAGGGAGGGAGGGGAGGAGACACGAGCCCTGTGCAGTCCCCAGCCTCCCCACCCATGAAGCAGCTGCAGTTTGAAGCCCCTGGAGAAACACAGGCCTTAGAGGCCACTGGCTGGGACTTTCCCTCCTCTGCCACAGCCTGGCTATGCACCCCTGGTATCTGCTTTTACTCAGTTCTTCAGACACCAGCATGTGGCTTCCCCCTGCAGCCCACCAGCCCTCCAGCTCTCCAGCTGGACATCCTACAGCTCCATTCAGGGCTGACACCAACCACCCATGGCCCCACAAGACTGCCCACCTCAGACCCCTGTGAGCCAGCTTCTCCCATGCCTCAGACCACAGGGCTCCCCAGGATGCCTCATGGGAAGAACACTTACCCTGGCCAGGGTATTATAAAGGGCACTGCTCAGAATAGCCAAAGGGAGGGCATCTGCAGGGTTTGCACACCTCTCCTGGACACCCCACTCCAGAAACCCCCCACACTTACAAGCCCTAAAGCTTGCCCAACTAGAAGTTGTAGTTTCAAGGTTCTGTGGACCTTCATCACTCCTCTCCCCAGAGCTAACCCTAATCCCATCCTGCCTGGCTCCCTCTGCAGACCAGGCCCAGTCTCGTTAGCATGCACAAACAGCCTGCTATCACCGCAGCTTCTGGGCTCGGCGCTCTGGCATGGGGAGCTAGGGATCAAGACCCAGCACTGTAATAAAAGATGTTCCCATCACCCTTTGCGCTCAGGATATTATGAGAGTTTTAGGATTCTGAGTGAGGATCTGGGAATAAAGAACAAAACTGTTTTCCTTGCACTACTGGGGATTATTCTATCATACTGTCACAGAGAAGCCACCCGTGACAGGCCTGTGCTGCCCCGGGACCCAGACCTCGGTTCAGGGCTGGAGAGGTCAGACCAGGGCAGCAGCAGCTACAGGTGCAGAAAGGGAGGGAAGAGAGGATGGAGGCTGGGGCCTGGCTGAGGCCTGTCCCACCCCCTGCACCCAGGGCCACAGGACGAGTGTCCGGTGTCCACTAAGACCCCCATGCCCCTGATGTGGGCAGGCCAAAAGCAGGCACCAGGCACTTCTCTGGACTCCACATTCTCCTCCTGCCCAGCCCATCAGGCCCCTGCCAATTGTGGGCAGCCCCAGGAGCCTTGTGAAGGGTCTGCTTGTAGGGCTCCAAGTTTCCCAGGGAGGGGCCATGGCCTGTTTCCTATACCACAGTCCTGCCGTGACATGTCCTCTGAATGAGGCCAGCCATCCCTACGAGGCAGGGTGCCTCGTATCTGGGGGAAACAAGGGTCATGGGCCGGCAAGGGCAAAGCTGAACCCCAACCTTGGATGCTCACCTTGGCCTCGTACCCTCCCTCTGGATCAGTGTGTACCTATCCTGTTGTGCGGGATTCTTCTATGTGGCCGTTGAAAAACTCAGAGCCCAGGTATCAGCCAGATCTGATCAATCCGAATCTCAGGGTGTGGCACAGACAGGGAGGTTGTTCAAAGCACCCCCTTCCTGTGCCTGTCAGTGAGCACACAGATGGATCACGTGATGGAAAACGCTGTGCCTCTCCACAGAATAAGCCACAGATGTCCTCCCAGAAGGAAACTGTCTTTGTCTGGAACAAGATCTTGTAAAAGTGCACAGGGCAAAAGTAACTGAGGGCCTGGAAGGAAGAAGGGCACGGGAGTCAGTCCCTCTGGTCAGCACAGAGGGCGGAGTCTCCAGCAAGTGACTGGGGGCGCTGCAGGGTGCACTCTGGAGAAGCTGCAGAGGGCAGGCCCACAGTCTCCCTCCCCCAGGGCCGTGTCCTCCCAGAAGCCGCCTTACCGGCTGGGGGCGCTACCCCTCCCCTTGCTCTGGAGCCCCCAACACTGCCTGTGAGAGATCTGACGGCTGTACGCGGAGCCTGGGTCTCCCTCCTGGCCAGCAGGGTGGGGGACGGAACAAGCAGCCCCTAAGAATGCCGGAGCCTGGCCCCAGACTGCAGCACTGCTGGCTCTTTTCCTGAGGAGAGGATATGATTTTTCATCTAGATTTCAGCTCCTTTGCTGATAAAGATGGGATTGTAGGAAACTAGAATTCGGAGGATATTGCCTTCACATGAAATCCATCTAAATCCTCAAGCAAGCATTACATTAAGCAGAGAAACGCCAGGGGCGTTCCCATTAGAGCCAAGCACAGAGGAGGATGCACGAAGCCACGGGTTGCTCAACGTGGCTCTGAAGGTTCTAGACGCCCAGACTAAAAATGAGAATCCAAATCCCTCCGCTGACAGACAGTGCAGCTGCTTACCTGGGAAGCCCAGGGGAGTCCACAAAAGGAATTAACAAGCTCAGTCAAGCTGCTTGATAAAAATAATTATATAAAAATCAATAGCCTTCCTGTAAACAACAATAGATGGATTCAATTTGCGCTGGCAAAAAGAAAAAAAAATCCTTGAAATAACCCTGATTTTTAAAAACGACGGCCTGAATCAAAAACATATAATACTTCACTGAGCAACATTGGAGCAGAATTAAATAAACTGAAAGATAATGATGTTCCTGGCAAATACAATATATTATGCCAATTCTTCCTTTAATTAGTTTTTAAGTTTAATTTAATGTCAATCAATCCACAAGGGATTGTTTAACTAGACAAAACAATTCTGAAATTCATTTGAAAGAATAAACAGATATGACCAAGCAAGAAAATGTTTGCACGGAAGGAAGGCTCCAGCCTACAGCAGCACAGGGCAGCAGAGATAGTGAGTGCCATGGAGTGGCCACGTTTTTAAAAATGAAAATAAGACACAGATAAAATTAACCATAGTATATTTTACTTAGCCTAATACATCCAAAAGATTATCAGTTCAACCTGCAATTGATGTTCAACTTTTCCTGTGGGGTCTAGGAATGTGATGTGGGGTACAGTACTTGCCTACCATACACAAGGCCCCAGGTTTGATCTCCAGAACCACATAAGAAAAGAAAATTACCTGTAAAATGCTTTTACATTTGTTTCTTTGAGACACCAAGTCTTTAAAGTCTAGTGCTTATTTTATACAGAGAGCAACTGTTTAGACCAGCACATTTTGAGCACCGCTTGGCTACTGTTTCGGACAGTGTGGCTTCAAAGCCTAACGCTTTAGACACTGGAGCTCTGAAGCTCTCAGGATAAGTGCAGCTTAGTCTTGAACAAGAGCAGATTGCTGGGAAAACAGAATTTATCTGAGGTGCCCCTTGACCTGAGGTTTCCTTTGCAACACAGCGCACATGCAGTGTGGCATGATCTATACTGTCTATCTGTTCATACCCAGTCGGCGTTGGGTCAGTAGTGAGCATGTTTGCTGCGTTGGTCCCGGGACGTACTAACTGCCTCAGTTTGTGTGAGTACACCACAACCACAAAACTGCCCAGCAGCACAGCTCCTAGGACAGATCCGTATTCTCAAGCAGGGCGCAACTCTACATGAAAACCAAAATGCTCGCGATGCTCAGGCCTTTCCCATCCCCCCGCAGATGTTCTGCACCCATCAGACTGGCCACACTGACCCTCACACAGGGCTGGCATCCAACATACATGCATCTCACTTTCCAAGTGGTCCAAATTTCTACTTTCAGAGGAGAAATACTAAGCTCAAAAGGAGCCCTTGCATCCTCAGCTGTTGAGACCTGGCCCACAAGGTACGCCTAGCCCAGGCTCTGCCACTGCTTGAGGTCCCAGAGTGCAGGTCCTGTCAACTCCCCGAGCGGGCCCCAAGCAAGTTCTTCCTCTCCTCCTTCTCTTCCTCTTCCTCCATCATCATCACCATCATCGCTTCAAACCACACCCTCAAGACTCTCAAAGGACACATTTGTAGGGCAGATTTTTCACAGTTACCACCTCTGAATGCAGGGCAAAGCCAGTGCCTCCCATCACCAAGGTGGTGGCACCACTGGGCCACACCCACTCAGTAGTGCATTCTCCAGGGCCGAGGCTCTGACTGAAGTGAGATCAGGGTCAGCACTTCTTGCGTCCAGACCCTTGCCATGAAAACCGTCTTTGCAGAGCCACACTGTGATGGCACAGGGACAGGCACAGAGGTGGACAACAGAGCATGCAGCATTGCCACCAAGAGGCAGATACCGATCCTGGAGGAATGACCACCACTCTGCACACTCCAAAGACAGGAGGAGGCAGACCTCCGGCTGCACTTGGCTAGCACCTGCGCAGAAAAGCTCAGGACAGAAGAGAGGGCCCTCTCACCTGGTGAGGAGAGCCACGTGCGCACCTCGGCGCTGCAGGAGCTGGTGTCTGCACCCCAGGGGACTGTGGGAAGGACGCAGGCTGCAGTGGAATCGGGAGCATCTCCTTTCTTGGCAGTATATAAAATAATAGTGTCCTATGCCTGGCAGCTCCTTAGCCCCAGGGAAATGCAGAGACAGCCACCCTCTCCTGACCCTAGGCCTGGCTGCTCCTTTAGTACACGCATCCTCCCAGTGCCCAGGAAGTGGGTGCTGTTGGGGTCTTCCTTCCGCCTCTAATGAACTGCATTTCCAAGAGTTGTGTGCCTGGCCCAGGCTGCACAGCTATGAGGGACAGAGCTGAGCGTTTGAGTGGCAGCCTCTGGCCCATATGCCAAGCCCACTTCTCCCCTGGTAATCACTGAAATGCACAGGGTAGGATGGGGGTCAGTACAGAGCTGCCTGGCCTCTCAGCAGTGCCCAGCCCTTGCTCCTGGATGCCAGGGTTGCCTTTGCCTGCAAGCGGAAACTGCGTGCCCTACTCTGCCTGCCCTGGAGTCAACGTGCAGTGTAATTGAAATTCATGGATGAGCCTGAGGAGGCAGCTCCAGGCTTAGTAATAACTTCTGCATATTAATGGCAGCACCGCAGAGCTGGTGGACAGTTGACATTTAATATGAAACATACGCAGCAGAGCGAGAGGCTCCTACCTGGACCCTCCCATCCCGGAGCACCAGTCGGTGAGGAAGGGGAGACCCAAGGCAGTGCCAGTGTACAGAGGGCTGGGGTCTCCTGCCCAGCACCTCCACATTACTTCAGGACCCACCCGTGTGGAAATCCTTGCCAAGAACACACACATGCACACGCACATGTGCAGGTGCATGCATGCAAGCACATGTCTGCTCTAAGCACACATATGCACATAAACTCGAGTGCACACTTACGCCTATAAAGACACACACAAGCATCCATATGCACACTCATACGTATGCCCATTTATACACGTGCTCAAATGCACACACAGGTAGACGCACACCCACACACTGAGCTAGGCATATGTACACACACATTGCCATGCGCACTTACATGCACACACACCCCTGCATGCACACACTTCCACACACCCTCCATTCATGAGTACACAAGCACAGATACACAGGGACCTCCACCAGGGCTGCACAAGCCAGAGCAAGAGATTCAGATAGAGAAAGATGCCTTGGCTTCCTGTGCGGACCCCAGTTCCCAGGCAGACCTGCCCCTAGGGCTCCTCCCAGACAGAACCAGGAGGTGCAGGCCACAGCTCAGACCTCGGCCAAGCGAGTGACCTGGTAGAGTGGGTGTGCTGGGCCCTGGGGCACATCCCCGGGCAACTGGCAGAGGAGCCCTTCTGGACACCTAGGCTCGCATGCACTGCGGAACTTGTGGTCCTCACTGTAGCCTGGGCAGACTCAGTCTGACTCCTGGCCTTTAGTCCCTGCTCCTTGCCCACCAAGTGCTGGGGCTCAGGAAGCCAGGCAGCCCAAGCCAGCCACCACAGGAGGAACCAGAACCAGCCCACACCGAAGGGAGTGACACCATGAACTCAGCCCCCAGTAGCAGAAGCACACATGGTCACATGAGGAGTGCAGGCACACTGGTCCAGGGAGAGCAGGTGTCCCCAGACTCAGGCTCAGAGACCAGGGACTGGCTGTCCTGGCCTCCCTAGGACCTGGGCCAGCTCCACAGTGCCTCTCCCTGCCCCCTTCAGGGAGAGCCCCACAGATCTGAGAAACTCTCCTGAGCCTCAGTGTCCTTGTCTATAAAATGGAGACAGCAATGGCAAGCTCAAAGGGGATCAGGTACCAACCTCCAAAGGTACAGACAGACAGTGCCACCTCTGCTGGCTTTCCAGGGGCATTCCTGTGCAGACACCCTCAGCTTGGGCAAAGCAGGGGAAGGATGGGACCAGCACCCTCCTCCCAGGGTGGACCCTCATGGTCTGCCTCCCAGAAACCCTTGCCCCCTCATTTTCCATCCGGGCTAGGGTAAAGCGCGCAACTAGGCTGGCACCAGTCAGCAGGTTTCATTCCTGAACCGTGGTGATTGGTCCTGAAAAGGCCCCATGACCTAAGCCCGTCTGGTTAGAGGGATGCTCAGTGTGGGGTGCCTTCCTCCCCTTCCCACCAGGCTGCCTCTCAGGCCATGGGAGCAGCTGCAGCGACGAGGGCCTCAGGGTCACAGAGAGCAGGAGTTGAGCAAGCGGGGTTCCAGGTCCGAGCTCACTCCTGAGCTACCCTTCCATGCCCAAGCGTCCTCAGATACCTTCCTGGCTGGAGCAAACGTGGAAATGGCCTTTGAGGGACAGGGGACCCATGGCCTGCACCCTGCCCGCTTGAGCACAGCCTCCAACAAGCAATCACAGGTGCACTGCACATCCCTGCCCACCCACTGCAGGCAGATCCCCTCAGAAGCCCCTTCCTTCCACCAAGCAGGCCCGTAAGAGGCGGCAGCCAAGAGATGGCGAGCTGCAGGTGCAGAGATGTAGGCCGCAGGAAGTGGGGCAGGAAGAGTGGCCACAGTGGGGATGGGGTGCGTTCTCAGTGGGTCCCCAGGACGCCCCCTGCCACCAGCCCTTACCAGCGAGTGGTCCTGTTGCCAGGATGTCCTGCACCTCCCTCTCTGCCTCTGGAAGCACTGTGGGCCCCTGGGAGGCATCTGCTTAGACCGACTGAAGCTTGGTCGGTAGGAAGTGGGTGGGAGGCTGTCTCAGGCCAGGGTTCCAGCAGCAGGTGACAGCTTCCCCACTTCACCTGTGTTAAACCAGAGCTCTGAACTCAGATTCCACAAACCCCAACGTAAGGTGGGGACACCAAGCAAGACATGTGAGTCCTCCGTGCTGGACACAAGGACCCGGGCACAGCTGCCACCCCCAACTGGGCACCCCACCAAGGCTGCAGCTGACCCACTGGTCAGACCACAGGTAATGGACTTCGAGCTGTCAAGAAGCAGGGGTCAGATCCGCACGTGTGTGCGGGGAGCTCCTGGGACACAGTGTCACTTAGCCAAGACCTACAGAGCACAAGCAGGCAGGGGTGTGATCTAGGGACAGGTGCAGCCGTGAAAAGGCCCTGAGTGCCCTGCGGTGGAGGAAGGGAAAGCTTAATGTGGTGGGAGCACGGTGACGATAAGGGCTGGTGGCCCTGGCTGAGTCACGGACAAGAGGGGCCGGAACACTAGGCCCATAGGCTTGGAGTTTTCTTTTGAAAAGCAGTAAGGAGCAAAGGAGTGGCATGATTTGACACATGGCTGCTGTATGGGGCAGTTGCAGACCAGGGCAAAGACAGGGTGTGAAGCCAGGTGTGGCAGGCAGCCCAGCAGGGTCGGGGTGGAGGACCAGGGTGCAGCCCGGAGGTCTCCAGCATGCAGCTGGCTGGATGTGGGGCTCCAGAAGGGGGTCCTAGTATCCCCACCCAGGCAAAAAGTGAAGTGTAGAGGACAGCGTGGAGCAGCCAGTGTGGGGGAAGGTGGCCAGGCAGCTGGGCAGAGCCCTAACCAAGCTCCTCCCACTCCCAAGTCCTGGGAGTCGGACCCTCATCCCCAAAGGTGGACATAAGACTCAGGCTCCTCATCACAGAGATTGGTCTAACGATGGACGTGGGACTCACACCTGGCCAGTCACACCCCTCCAGGAGGGAGCCCAGGCTCTGGCAGGACCTGCTCAGTTCATAGGAGGTTCTCCTTGGAAGACAGGCCAAATCCGGGGGCTGCCAACGGCTCCCACACAGGAAGGGCGCATTCTGAAAAGATCTCAGTGGCCAAGCTGAGACAGCAGGTTCTGGGCCCCTGGGTCCAGCCATACCTGAGGCTGATATGCCTCAGAATCCTCAAATAACTGGGTTTTGCAAGTCCTCTGCTTGCTGTATCTAATGTGAGCCAGCTTTCTATCACTTAAAGTGAGTCTGGGCAGGTAACCAGCTGAGGGGGAGGCTGAGGCTACCCTAGGGGCCACGCAGACTCTTCCCAGTAGCAGCCACGCAGGGCCCACACTCTGACTGAGGAAAGCTCGAGCATCCCACAGCCTCTGCTACCACTCCGCCCTTCCACCGCTCTCTGGGCAGTGCCACGGCAGTGTGGGAGGGAGCAGGACCCTGGGAGGCCAGCTGGACCTGGACCCGCCCACACCTGCCTGCCACTCTGGCACCTGCAGCCCTCTCACAAGGTCCCTTGGCACAGCCTGTGACTCCTCCCTATGGCTTTTAGAGACTTCAAATGCCCAGCAAGACTAGCCAGCATGAGTGCCCAAGAGGCAGCACCAGGTTCCTTCATGCAGTGGACCCAGGCCTCCGTGGGCATGGGTCACACAGTGGTGCATGGGGCTGTCCAGAGCCCCAGAGGAGGTGTCCACCTGCTCTCACAGTCCTGGGACAGAACCAGGCCTCGAAGGCCAGAACCCTCCCACTGCCTGTGCAGGCAGCAGTTGCTGGTCCCGCGCTGAGGCCAGGAGGTCCCTAGTGCTGCAGAGTGCAAAGGATAGAGGTGGGAAGGGCTGCTTCTGCCCACTGGAGCCCCACTACAGCGGCTCAGCAGCCAGGAGTCAGACACTCATGAGGTACAGCTTGCAGCAGGCTTCCAGGCAGCCAAGCAGCACTCGGCCCGGAGGAGCCCTCCAGGACTTGGAACAGGAAAGACGGGAAGTGTTTTATGGAAGTGCAATTCATCTTTATTCTTTTGTTAGCATGCAAAAAAAAGTACTGTGACCCTGCAGTCAGACAGATATATGTTCACATACTGGCTGCCAATACTGCAGCAAGCACTCTGGTCTTCTGAAGCCTCACTTTATCCTTCTGTTGAATGGGGATCAAAATCAAGACACACTGCACAGGGCCTTGTGAGGATTAAACAAGACACGTGATGAAGACAGTTGGCCCCACCAGTCACTATTGTTACTTCTGACTCCAGCAGCCTCTTGGGCTTTTAATCAGCATGCAACAGGGATGAGAAATTAGCAAGCCTGTCATGTGGCCCGTGCTGGAAACCCCTGCAAAGCAGTGTGATCCTGCGGCCCCGAGCTAAGCAGTTTTTCTCCTCTGCTGCGAAAAGGCAGTTTTCAGCTCCACCCAGTGAGTGCCCCGCACAGCTCCAGGCTGCTGTGCCGGAGAACCCCACACCCACCCCAGCAGCCCTCTGGAAATGTGCGCACTGTGTCTTTGCATCCAAAACTTCAGGCATCACTTCTTTCATCTCCGCCAGGCTCCCATACCCGCTCTCACAGAAGCACCCTACCTGGTGAGACCAGAGTGACACCCAGGATCCTGCTGTGATTGGTAGGAAAAGATAGCATGGCACTGCCAGGATCCTGTGGTTCACTACCAAGCAGGTCCATCCGGGAACAAAGCCCGCACATGGCAGACAGAGGCAAGAAGTGTGAAACGCCTGGATCCAGCCACACCTGAAGACAGTATTAAGTGAGCTGAGAAGATCCCTTCATGTCTAAACTAGTGTGAGTTTCCCATCACTGTAGCTGAAGAGACCCTGATGGTTTCAATAACATGAGTCCCCTGGTATGAAACAGGAGAACTTTACCTCAGGGAAACAACTAGAGCCTGCCCTTACAGCAGAGGAGCACACCCAGGAAGTGGGGGACAGCAGGCCTGAGGGGGGCCTGTCTCATCTAAGGACGTGAGCCTCACAGTGGGCCGTGGCCGCCTTCTCCAGCCACAGGCACCCAGTATACCGTGGTTCTCCACACATATGCCAGGGCCTCTGCACCTGTGTTGTGCACACAGAGGCTCCAGCTGTATGGGAAGTGCTGGGTCACACTGAGCTCTTCAGGCTTCTTTAGAAGCCCATCCAGAGTGCCTGGTCCCCAGGGCTCTCCCTTCCGCAATGACCCATGAGTTCACTGCTCAAGCAGAGCTCCCCAGATGGCTCCCAGAGAAATGGGACACAGGGCCTTTTTCCCCCCAGGGGGTCCTTGGCTAAGCCTCTTGGGACCTTCTGAGAAATTCAGAACTCTGAGGAGCCAAATGTGCATCACAGTGAGATCCTGGGGCCCCAGGCCAGGACCGAAGGGGCTCCTGGGAAGGGCCCAGGACACTGTACAGGAGCCCGGGCCTGGGGTCAGTCTTTTGTCCACAGGAGGCCCCCAGGAAGGGCACGCAGCTGTCTGTGCTTTCAGCCATCTCAGCATCTTCCTCCCACTCACATAAGGGGCCAGCAGAGCCAGGCCAGGCTCCCACCACCACTGGCAGAGTGGCCATGGTCAAGTCACTTGGCCCCCGGGAGCCTTCGAGCAGCACCTGTACACCAGGGAGCAGGTTTCCCCTGCAGCTTCTGTGGCTGCCAGAGGTGTGTGAATCCCCAGCACCTTGGCCAGTGGGCTATCACAGAGGCACAGGGGTACTTAGAGGGCTAAGGAATTAATTGGTATAAAGTCAGAACAGGCACATTTTTTCTAAAAAATCAGATAAAATAAAGAACTAATGATGGTGACCTTTTGCCTCAAGGCCATTATCCACTGGCCATCCAGGCCACTCAGACAGTCCCCAGGGGTCCTGCAGCCCTGGCTTTACCTCTGTCTGAGTATGTCCAACCCTTGTGACATGTCAGCATGCCTGTCCCACCCCACTGGCTCATGCTGGGTTCCTCTGCACACTATTCTGTCCACTCAACTGCCTACCTTCGCTTTCCCAGCTAGCAGCTCCACCTGAGATCCCACTCAAAGAGCCCCAGCAGCACACTCTAAGCCAAGGCCACCCTCAGCTACACCCCACACCTGTCCTGGAGGCCCTGGGTCTGCCTCACCGCTGACCAGGACCAAGGCATGAGAAGGGGCCACTGAACAAATGAGTAGGTGGGTGAATGAAGCAGCAGCATGGCGCCTCCCAACATACCCGAAGTTCATATATCAGCAATCGGCACCCACGGGCACTGCCCCTCACCTCGCCCCAAGCCCCCAGCAAGGTTCTCCTGCCACTTTTAGGAAATTCACCTGCAGCATAAGATGAGATGCACTGTGAGCCCCAGGCACCCTCTGAGCCAGCAGGGAATACAAGCAGCTGTCCTGTGTGCACCCAGCTCCACCAAGGACATTTACAGTCACGTATTTGCAGAACACCCGGGTTCCAACTAAATCCAACCACAGGCAGTGATTCTCTGAAGCAACAAGTGAAGTTTCCTGTGTGTCCATAAAAAGAACACCAGCGGTTACGGGTCTGGGTGTAATTGCAGGCTCTGAGGCCAGTAGGCCGAGCAGGGCTGCCTGAGGGCCGGTAGGCTCAGGGGCCAGCAGGGCTGGCAAAGCAGCCACTCATTTGGAGCAGGAGCACCCCGGGCAGCAAACAGAGCAGAACCCCAGGTGGGTGGCTGCAGATGTCCAGCCAGCACAGCCAGCCTGACCACCACATGCCCAATCCAAAATAGAAAGCGGCAGTTCTGCCCTGTGCCAGGCTCCAGCTGCCGGACTGCATCGTACCACCAATGTCAGCCTCTGCCCTGTGCATTGACCCAGGGACCCTCCAAGGCTGCCTGCCCTGAGCCATGGTCCTACTGGGCCCCAGAAGCAGGTGTGTGTCCCAAGGCTTGTCATACTGGGTGGCCCCACATTCCCAAAGGGGATCCTGCCTCCCAAAAGGTCAAGCAATCTACAGGCACCCGACACTCCCCTTGGCTCCAAATAGAGAACACTGACTTTTCAAACAACCAACTAGAGTTCAGCACGAAACCACAATATAAAATCATGGGCTCTCGACCAGCTTAGTGGCATAGGGTCACTGGGGATTTCAGCATTACTGTCTGCCCCAGGGCTGGTATCACTTGCACACACAGAAACAAGAAAACCCACAGCCAGCACACATGCCCCCACACGTCCACACACTGAAGAGCACAGGCGTTCACTCAGCAGATGCCAGGACACACAAGCGAGCAGAAACTCACAGACGCACACATGCCAGCGAGTGGACAGCACACTCACAGGTTCACACAGGTACACTGGCACCCAGACACAAGCACACATCAACACGCCAATCTTCATGCAAATGTGCACACTCACCGAGACACACACAGACACCAACTTACACCTGTAGACCTGTGGGTAGGCATATGGGAGACTCCCACCACGGTTAACAGGAACAGCTCCGGGGCTCCTGGCAGCCCCACCCCACTAAACCATCTCCTCAGCACAGTCAGAAACATCCTGCCTTCCAGCCAGTCTCGCCAGTGAGGGTGGCTCCCTAAGCTCTGGGAGGCGGGAGAGGCTGGTTCACAGCCCAGGCCTGTCCCTCCCAGGGATCTCCGACCTGGTCGGCAAAGGCCAGAGGAGCAAGGAGAGAAAAAAGTCGTGCTCACCAGCCCATCGCAGTTGCTGAGCGCCACGGAGGAAGCTTGAGCCAAGCCGGCCACATCTCCGACGTAGAGGCAGGTCCCCAGCAGGGGCTCCACGCGCGTGGCACCCGTCTCACCCTGCCACTCCACGGTGGCCCCGGGAGCCACGAGGCGGCCGTTAGGTCGTAGCCGCAGGTGCAGGTCTCGCCCGAAAACCGTGACGTTGTAGTAGAGGCGGCCGCTGGGGTCCTCCTCGCTGCCCCCGGCCAAGCCAGAGGTCTGGACCGGGGCAGCCCTGCGGGCTCGCACCCCCACCGCAGCCGCCGCTGCTGACACCACGTGGGACACCAGGCGGCCCTGGGCGTCAGTGCGCACCGGCACCGCCAGGATGCGCTGGGCTCCGAGCCCCGGGGGCCCGCCTGCAACGGGAAGGGGCGTCAGACTGGCGGACTTCAGAGCCCGCAGCCCACCCTCACCCTGAGGGGGTGGGAAGGGGCCCCTGGAGGACAGCGCAGCCAAGGGCTCGCGCCCCTGCCCCGCTCCTGCTGACCCCCCGCACCTAGAAGCCCCCCGGGACGATGCGGGCGGAGCACCATCGGCCCTCGCACCCACGGCCCTCGGCAGGACGAGGGGTTGCGCGGCAGCCGCCCGCGGTGGTTCCCACCCGTGCGCCTCGACCCCGCGGCGGCCCCGCTGCCCAAGTGCCCGGCGTGGCCTCTGAGGCCGCTGGGACGTGGCTCCCCGAGCGCGGGCGGCCTGTCCTCGGTGCCCAGCCCGGCTCAGCCCGCTGCCGGCCCCGCTCGCCGCGCGCCGAGCACAGGCAGGGGTGGGGCAGGGTCCCACCGATCCCCGGGGATCCCCTCTGGGGCGCCCCGACCAATCCCGAGGGCCCGGGCGGCGCGCTCCGCACGGCTCCTCCCGAGCGTCCCCGGACGCAAGCACGGGCGCCGCCTCGCCCGGCTCCCCCGACCCGCTGGGGCGAGCGCTGCTCCCCGCCGCGGGCCCCGCCGCCTCGGGCTCCACGCCTCGCGCCCCCGCGCCCCGAGAGCCCGGCTGCCCCCGGCTGCCCCCGGCTGCCCCCGGCCCCGAAGTTGGCCAACTTGGCCCGGGCGGGGCGCGCGGAGTTTGCCCAAGTCTGGCGGGGAAGAGCGGGCAGGGGGCGCGGGGACCCGCACCTACCTGGGGCGCCGGCGGCGGCGAGCCGGGCGTGCGCGGGCGGCGCCGGCCACAGGAGCGGCGGCAGCAAGAGCAGCAGCGCGGGGCAGAGCAGGCGCCGAGCCATGGCAGCCGGACCGCGGCCGGGGCCCGCACTCGCAGCCGGCGCGAAACTTCCCCGCGCGCCGCCCAGCCCACATCTGGGGCAGCTGGAGCCGCCCGCAGCTGCAGCACCGCAGGGCGCGGGGCGGAGGCGGCGGCGCGGGAGAGGGCGGGGAGCGCAGGAGGCGGCGGCGCGGGAGGCGGCGGGAGGGCGGGCGGCGCTCGGCGCCTCCGCCTGCGGTGACCCGGCGCTTCTTGGCGCGGCCGCCGCCTCCCCTCCTCGCGCCGCCGCCGCGGGCCCGGCTGGCGGAGCAGAGACGCCCCGAGGCGGCGGCGGGGAAGCGCTGCGGCCGCGGAGCCCGGGGGAGGACGGCACCCGAGCGTCCCCACCCGCGAGCCGGGGCGCCTCGCGCCTTCTGCCCGGCCCGGCCCGACCGGGAAGGAGGGCGAGAGCGGACCCCCGCTCCGACCCTGAGCCGGCCGCCACCCTGCGGGGGGCGCCACAGACCCGGGCGCTGCTGGGGTGCCTTCCGGAGCTGCCCCAAGACCAACTTTCGCCCTTCCTGAGAAGCACAGGACTCCGAGTCCCACCTCCTCTCTGCCCGTTCCTCCTCAGAGCCGCCCCACCCACCCACGGCAGCTTCAGTGCACAGCACTGACTGGGCCTCATCCTAACGCGCGGTCGGGGTCCTGCCTTCACCTGTTCCTGTTCCGGGGCCCTCCTTGCCTGTGCACCCCCAGCCCCGCCCGAGATGGGTTCTCCACACCCTGCCCATCTTTCCAAATTAGCGCTTGAGACAGCTCAGTTTCTGCTGGGCGGGTGTGCGGTCGGATCCCTCCTCCTGGGTACAGCTGGTCCTCCTTTCCTGTGTCCCCATCCAGGCCCCTCCTGAGCAGCCCTCAGGCATGCGGCTGCAGTGTGAGCATTTCCCTGCTCCTGCTTCGCTTTCCCAGGGAGGGGACAGGCACGCCTGCCCCTTTGGTCCCCTCACTCACTCTGTCCTAGGCCTGTGTGGCCCTTGGCCAGAGGCAGGGGAGCTGGGATTCCTCGAGCCCCACCCTTCCGGCCAAGAGATCTGGTCTCCTAGGGAACCACACTGCCGCCCAGGCTGCCCTGTCGTTCTGGGGACCCCGTGTGAGGGCCCTGCATCTTGAGAGCCATCTCACCTGGAAGGTGCTCTGTCACTTGAGGGCCGAGGCTGGACTTGCCTCTCTACGCAGTGGACCTGGTTGTCATTGTTAACTTTTCTTGCAACTGAGCCCACATTCCTGCGTAGCCACCACTAAATGGAGCCCCGACCTTGCAGTTTGTGGAAGGTCCCCTTCCCCTCCCCCTGCAAGAACAGCCCTTGTGACCTCTGATGACCTAGCTGGGTTTGGAGGAAATTGGAGTTGGAATCCCAGTGTGCCAGAAGAGACATGATTCCAGAGCTGGGCATCCAGGAGGACTTCCTGTAGGAAGTCGCATGAAGCCTAGGGTAACCAGCCAGCTCAGCTGGTGGGCACTAGCTTGGCACTGCCCCCTGCAGCCCAGGGCCACATGCTCCACGCCCTCTGAAGCAGAATGAACCCAGCCAGCAGCCCCCCCACTCGCTTCTCTGCTGTGTTTTCCCACCCCCACCACTGCTACTTCTTTAGGCAGTACTCAAGTTACTTACCTTTTTGAAAGGTATTTTAAATCACTATCGTCCATGAAAATCCCAGCCTTTCACCACCTTACACAAATCAAAGACACCCCCCCCATGAATAAGAGGAAAGGGGAGGACAAGCCATCAGATTCCAGCTGCTGCTGCCTGCGAAGGGCACAGGGCGGAGGCTGTCAGGGAAGCCTGCAGAAGTGCAGACAGCCCAGTGCCAACAGAGGTCTTTCCTTTGGTGTAATCAGAAGGATGAAAGGAGAATTGAGAAGGAATAAGTCTCTCCCTTCTCAAGGGGACAGTGGCTTCTAACAAGGCCACATAACTAAATTATGTGGCATACTTTGGGACACTTGCTTCAGGGCCATTTTGGAGAGAAGATCTGTCTTTTTGACACTCTTGGCAACTGTTTCTTCCCATGTCACCCTTGCCTCCCAGGGCTCCATCCAGACAGAGCTCTGGCCAATCCCTCCACCACAGGAACCGGTAAGAGCCTGCTGTCAACTCCCTGTCACCTAGTGGTCCCCACAAGGACACCATGCAAGCAGCAGCAGATGAAACAGGCATGCACGTATCAAAACATAAAGTTAAACCCTTCTTGGCTGGGGCACAGGGTGGTGAGATGCATCACAGCCTTCTGATCACCTGTCCTCTGTTTTAAAAAAAATCCCCCTTGTTCAAACTGCACTGCCCCTCTGTCCTCTGCTCCTCTGGGAAGCGTTGCCCCCAGCTGTGAGTCTGTGTCTCCCCGAGGCCTCCTCTCATCCTCCAGGCAGCCTGTGAGACTCAGAAAGCCCCAGTGCTCCCAGCCTGAAAGGGCCCACTCTGGCCTGAGCACCCTATGTTTGCGTCAGAACCTTCAGGGCTTGGAGGTCTGGTTTGCATTCCTGCTGCTGACACAGGTGCCACCATTCCCTGTTGCCCTACACTCACGATGGTCACTGTACCGCTTCCCCTTTCTGGGAGGAAGGAGCAGGACAAGCCAAGTCAGTTCAAGCCCTCCAAACCCAAACCCTTCAGAATCTGCCCAAAGATGCACGGTACAGGAAGAGTGGAGCTGCCCTGGTCATCTTGGGCATCATGAAGCCCCACATCCTGGCAGGAGAACATTATACGGAAGGCGAGTGCTCCAGCTCTCCGTGGAAGGGATGCCCAGCTCCTCTGCAGAGGCCAGTCAGGCCCTCTGCTTTGCTCCT
This sequence comes from Dinomys branickii, assembly GCA_004027595.1. Taxonomy (NCBI): domain Eukaryota; kingdom Metazoa; phylum Chordata; class Mammalia; order Rodentia; family Dinomyidae; genus Dinomys; species Dinomys branickii. The sequence goes on from PVLD010006222.1 coordinate 27,581, forward strand.
GGCCTCGAAGCCCCAAAGCTGGTGAAGACTTCATTACATGGAGCCTTTGAGCACCACTCCCGCCCCTGCGTGGGCAGCGGGGTTTCACACTGGGGACAGCCCTGGACTCTTCCAGTCCGGGTGGTCCTGGTGCGCAGCACAATGGAGTGTGAGGAGTTGGTGACCTTGTCCTGGGGTCCCTGCCAACAGCAGCTGTAGCCAACTTCCCTGCTGGCAAGCAGCAGGTGCCGTGGCCCCAGCAAATGCGGCAGCACAGCTCTGCCGGGAGTGGCCTTCGTAAGCAGTAGGTCGGGGGATGCTGATTGAATAGGAAGTTGTGGCCAGGCCTTTGGAGAGTGTCATTCTTGCGTCCTGAGCCGCCCCCACACTGATACCCTGACAGGGAGCTGTGTCAGACGAAAGGGGAAGCATGGGTGGCGTTTGGGCAAGCAAACTTCTTTGTTGTCCCGCTCCACACTGGGGCGTTCTGCCGTCACTGGGAGCAGTGAAAGACAAAGGCTTAAAGTTTGGAGGCTTAGAGATCTAGGCTCAGTCAACACTTCTACATGGAGATAGAAGATGGGGGCTCAGACTTGATGTAGGAGGTAGTAGGGCCAGGGATATAACTCACCGACACAGAGCTGCCTGGTAAGCACAAACGTCCTGAATTCTATTCTCGGTACCAAAAAAAAAAAAAGGTAATGACATGGCTCACTGCCAACCCATTACAGTGTCCCACACCAAGAATCATTTTTGATTCCCTCGTACTGGGAATCAAACTTAGGACCTCACACTTTCCAGGCAGGTGCTGTGCCATTGAGCTAAATCCCCACCAGCAGAGAAGAATCTTAAGTGGACACCTGTGTGTGCAGGCAGGGACCCCCAAGTGCAGCTAGACCAGGCTCTCAGCCCAAGTTTACCTGTGTCTGGGCCCTCGTGAGGCTGGAGGGGGTGCTTAGCCCTCCCTCTGGGGAAACTGTGTGTCTCTTGCCATGTTCCTGGCTGCCAGGAACACAGCCAGCTTAAACCCTAGGGGACACCATGGCTCACACAGAAAGACACCTCCAGGGATGGCAGTCCCATAGCTGAGCCACGGTACCAGGCCATCTGCATGTCATCTTTTTGAATGACCAGATAGAAGAAGGCCAAGGTGGAACAGGGAGTGGTGTCTTGCCCAGCTGTCACAGGGGCAAGCAAAAGGTCACTACAGTAAGCTTGTGCTCTCTGAAGCAGAGGGGCTGTGGGACATTGTTCCCATGTCCCCCATGCCTTGTCTGCCTTTGTTTCCAAACAAGGGCATGGCCTGGTTGCAGTACCCACCACCTCACTGAAGACATTCCCACATGACTTCATGTATACAACCCATGCCTACCCTACATTATCTGTAGAGCATACAGAATGCATCATCTTGTGTATAAGTCCTATAAGAAATGTGAAGGGCCTGGTTCCACTGGCCCAAAATCTCTTCTAAGCCTGTCTGGACACCTCTTTACAGCTTGCAACCTGAGGGGTTCAACCAGTGGGCCTGGCCCCGGCCTCAGCAGGTGCCCCAGGTACTCTGGTCCCTGCAGGTTTAAACTCTAATGTCAAGTTCCTTCTGCATAGTCCAACGTGACCCTGCCTAGCTCACAGCATCACAGCCTGAGACCAAGACCCTGGTGGGGGGAAAATTTGGGGTGCAAAGTTGAAGGACACTGGTCAGCACTAAATCCACTGGGGACTCCCTAGAGACCCCTGCTGCATCTCCAGGAGCTTCCCAGATCTGCCCTGGAGGGAGTCGTTCTTGCCACCTCCCAAGTAGCTACACATGCTCCTTCCTCTGTAAAAACACAGATCTAACATCAAATCCTCAGGATACTTAGTGTCACTAATGCAAGAACTGGTCACCTCCATCAGGGTGTTTCACAGCCCCACAAGCTCACTGCCTAACCTGTCCCTGTCTCCACCCACCCCTACACCTGTTCCAGTTCTCCTAGGCATCTCACTGTCCAAGGAGACAAGTCCCAGCCAGAGACCCCTGTCTGTACCTCCACTGAGAAGGGGCTGTCAGCCACTTCTGCCCTCTGACTAGCTCTCCCATCCACCACCTCCCTGCCTCTCTCTGTGTGTCTGTGCCTGATGGGTAGCACCCCCCACAGTGCCCTGCATGCAGCTCTCATCTGCTGCTGCCCACCAGTATCCCCTCATTTGCTTATAAAACAGAGATTATACACTCACATCCCTTCAGGCTGGGGCAAGGCTTGGGCATGGCTTCACTTGTTTTCAACAGAAGGCCGCTGTGAGCAGCTTGGGTAGTGAGGAGGGCTTGCACTCGGACAGTTCCTCGCCCACCCCATCAGGTTGCTGTCCTGAACACCATCTGGGCTCTTAGCACAGACTACTGGGGCCCTGAGACAGGCTGGGCTCCACCAGCCTCAGGAAGCTCTCCGCTTCCCCAGGCCTCGTTCCTTCAGCACACAATGACACAGTGCATCGCTTACTTCACTAGCGGTTTTGAGAACCCAATGACTTGGCACAGGCAAAGAGCTCAGAACTGAGTCCTAGCGGGACAAGAAACTTGCAACACATGCTTCTAGACTTATGCTGGGGCTGAGTCCCAGTAAGTCCATTGCAAGTCAACATTATCCAAGGTCAAAAATGCACTGAAAAAATGCAAAAAGCACGCCTTGAGTGTACCTAACCTGCCAAGCATCCTGCAGAGAGGTCCAGTTGTCCCCCACCCCATGATCACAGGACGTACTGGAAGCTGCGTCATGGCTACTGCCCAGTGTTGAGGATCTGGCCTCTCTTATCACTATGCCTGGAAAAGATACAAATTCAAACATGGTTTCTGCTGAGTTTGTATCACTTTTGAACCATTGTAAGGTAGAGAAATTCTAAAGTGGGAGCATCACAAGTCAGGAAGCACCTACGGATTGAAAATGTGGCAGATGTTTTGACCATGGCCTCATCCATAACCACAGTGACTTTAGAGCCAAAGCCTAGCAATACTGTGAGACATGAGTGACTGGGATGCCAGGGTTGGCTTGAGCTTAATAAACAGTATCCCAGGAAATCTGGAGATTGACAAAACACAGCCGAACATAGTACATGCTCAGTAAATATTTGTGGAATGAATCAACAAAGTATAATGATTTCCAAAGACAGATGCCACACAGAAATTAAAAGGCAAGTGATACAGCATGCATGGGACAAGGAGGGGAAAGGCAGGGGGAGAGTTTGGGCTGAAAGCTGCCTAGAAAAACCTGTAACAGTGAAGAATGGTGAGGACAAGCCACAGCATGAGGAGATGAAGTGGGGGGAGTGGCAGGGAACCACGAAGGGGCCAGGGCTTTGCAGGTATCAGACAGTAGCTCACCTGTTCCAAGTGGTGGTTTGAAACAAGGTCATCTTCATCTCAAAATGCTTTGGGAATTAAGAGCATCACTGGGACACTGGATGGGGCTTCCCAGGTCCCTTCGGGAAAAGGTTCACAAACGTTTCTGCCCCATGGCCACCTCCTCTGCCCTTTTCCAGGGCACAGGCCAGCTAGACCGCAGCTCCCTCAGAAAGTGAAGTCGCTGGGAGCACTGGGCTCAGGGCTTTGTTGATGAGTTACCAGGGCTGTTGGGCAGCTGACCTCACCGCATCCTCACGCCACACCCCAGGTAGCATTGTGACACTGCCACCTGTGACACCGCCGCCACCGCCACCGCCCAAGCTGGATATGGTGGCCCTGAAGCAGGGTGTGGAGCCAGACTGCTCCCTGCTGCCCGCAGCCTCGGTGCCACACGAGGTGCCTGGAGGCTTCTCTGAGACCCCTGACCTTCGGGGTGTAGACTCGAGCATCTCACTTTAAGTGCCCACTCTTTGCCCCGGGGTAAAAGCAGAGCCATTAGCTATTGCTTAAAATGTGAGTATCTCAACTGATGGATAGGGGGCTGCCAACTGGCAGCCTACAGGGTTTTGTTTTTTATCTTGAGTTATTTACTAAGATTTAAAAAATCGAAAGATTTCCCATGGAAATATGCAGCTCTAGCTTTTATGAAAAGAAGAAACACCAGCACATCTGGCCACACTGGGCTGTGGTGCTGCATGGCGGGCAGGGGCTGGAGCTGGGGGCGGCCGTAAACTTTACATTACTCCCAGCCTTCTCTGCCCTCACCCAGTTGCTTTGTCCCTGGAGTAGCCATGGCCTCCAGCTCTCACCGTACAGCACAGTCCACCCAGGGTCTTCTGCACGAGGTGTGCGGGGGTGGAGTCTCACCCCTTGGCTGAGTGGCCTGGGCCCTCCAAAGATGTATGCAGTTCAGGCTGCTGGAGGGAGGGTGGGGAGGTGGCCTGCAGGGATGCAGGGAGCCGGGTATCACAGGACAACACCTTTCAATTTGGGGGGCTTGTTAATATGAGTGGAAAATGAGCAGCCAGTTCAGGCACCTGACAGGCAACTTCCCCAGGAGAGCAAAGCCAAGGACATCATTTCCACATGCATATATATCACACACACACACACACACACACACACACACACACACACACTGCACGCAGGTGTGACGACACACATGCACAGATATGCATGCAGACACATGTCGACCTGCAGCCCACAAATACCCACAGACCCAGACATGCAGACACGTGCTACAGATCCCACGCAGTGCTCTGGCCTCCCTAATTGCATTTCTGAAAATGAGAAAGAGGAAATCGAATGACTTGCAGGCGGCTGCCATTCCCCCATGGCGATTTCCCATCTCTGCTCTGAAGAGCTGAGACAGCCCCCGGACTCCTTAGCAACCCCCGGCAGGGTCCACCTCAAGCAGCTCCAGCTTCTCTCAGCTGGCCTGCAAAGCCCCCGTGTGTCCTCCCCCAACCTGCCAGTGAGGCTGTGGACAGGAGCTGCAGGTTTGTCTAGGGGCTGCAGAAGGCTGGGCTGTCCACCTGCCTACCAGGCAGCTGAAATCCCCAGTGATTCCCACCCTCACCGAGCCGGGACTGGCCTATGCACAGCTGCCTCCCAGAGGAACCTTTCCCGAGTCTGGGCCAAGGTCCATCCTCCTCCTAACATTCCTCCCTCTGGTCTTTGGTGCAGACCCTCAGCCTGGAGCCCCTTCCCCGACACAGCCAGACCCTTCATTCCATGTGGCATCTCAGACAGAGCCCAAATGGAAAGTCACTGTAACGGTCATATCATATTCAGTGTCTGAGCAGGCAAATCCGCCTTATCAACTACACTATTGTTACACCTCGGGTCAGGCGAGACCATCAGATCATTTTCACGTACACATAGTGAGGCCACCCCTACCCCTAAAATGGGTAGCGGCAATGAAGTTTTGAAACCAATTGCAGCCATTGGTTTTCTTTCACTTCCTTGATCTGTGAGATGAGCAGGACAAGGTTCCAGGCACAGTCAACTCTAGGGCTGACCCAGCCTGCTCTGCGTAATCAAGCCCTTTCCTCCCAGAGTCATCCTGAGGTGCAGGAGGGAAAGGGTAACCCCACAAGCCCTCTTGTCCAGGGGAGGGCCCAGGGCTCAGGGAGAATGGCAGGAGGGGTGGGAGTCAGGTTGCTCATCTGAAGCCTGCAGAAGATTCTGCCCACCTGACACAGGCACAGGAAACAGGAGAGTGTCTCTCTTGCTAGACACTGGGCTCAGATTCCAGCCTCAGTCCAGGCCGGGCCCTGGGCATGACTCTGCCAGGTCACAAGCCTCAGCCTGACTGAGCCCCCACCTTGGCCTCACTGGACCTCGGACCTCACCTCACTGGCCCTGGTGTTGGCCACCTCCCCTCAGCTGCACCCATGGGCTGCAGGCCTGTCTGAGTTACCACCACAATGCTAGTTTCCTCTTCTCCTCTGCCTGGGGAAGTTCAGGCTCCCGAGAAAACGCCTTCTGCAGGAGGCTGACTCCACCAAGCAAGCTGTTGTCGTAGAGAAAAAATAAAACCCTTCCAGCCTCACTTATAACAAACTTGGTCTGTTGTGCAACTTTGCAGTACAGAATGTACATGTGCCCAGTCTTCCCGCTGTTGCATAACTTTCCAGCTGTTTTGGGGACTATTTAATTTCTTCGTCTGGCAGATTTCACAAGCCATATATAAAAATTACATAGATATGTAAATATAAAGATGAGCATATGTGTGCAAGGGTACGATGAGTGTGAAGTGAAGGAAGGGGGTGGGGGCCAGACTCAGCGAAAAGGCAGATGAAACAAGTGTAAACATTTTGAATGCCACCTTCTCGATGCCTGGGAGAGAAAATGAACTCAGGCTAGATATAAACTCACAGGGAGCCATTTGTCCAGTAAAATCCATCTCCGTCTCGGTGCCTGCCCTCCTCTTGTAAACCACCCTTAAAGTTCCATGTATTTCCTTACCAGAATTCTATGTGCCAAACCTTGCCAGATATTTCTTCTTCCTCCTCTTCTTCTCTTGTTCTCTTCTTCTTCTTCTTCTTCTTCTTCTTCTTCTTCTTCTTCTTCTTCTTCTTCTTCTTCTTCTTCTGTCTGAATTTATTTTTTTAATTGACACAAGAAGAGATTCTGAGTGCCAGCGTCTCTCAGCAGTGTCACCTGAGATGCCTGGTATAGGACAGAAGGCATCAAGATAACTCCCCACAGCTCCCTGTTGGGACGATGCAGAAACCAGCTTTACCTTCCTTCCAGTTGGAATTTCTGTCCCATCTGTCGGGCCTGCCGGGGGTGTGTGTCACACAGGAAGGGCCCCTCCTCCTGGAGCCGAATCAGCCAGGAGTGCACCGACGGCAAGGACCCAGCTAAGGAAAGGGGCCCTCAGGCCTGCTCAGCCCACGCCCCACACCACCGACCTGCAAACAGCACCACGCTCACAGCTGTGTTTGGCCAGCACTGGGAATACTTTTCTAACTGGAATATATATATATATATATATATATATAATTACATTTCAGATTAGAAATCTAGGCTCCTGGCTCCTTTTGATAAAATAAAGTATCCTGGGGATGTGGGGGCTGAGCAGAGGTGCCAGCTGGTGTCTGCCCCTTCCCCGCCAGGGCTGGCTGGCTATTGCCACAAGGATGCTGCCACGCTACCCACCCTAGGACCTGGTGGTTAGGGCAAGAGCCACCTGCAGGCTCCTGGCTCTGCCAAGGCCACTTGCCTCACAGTGCAGCTGTCCAGGGCAGCGGGGGCAGCTTGGCTCCGTGTCAGCTCACACTGGGCCCAGAGTACTGGGATACCAGCTCCCAGGGCAACCTTACCTCATGGAAATGTTCAGAAGCTTCTAGAAAGTAGAACCACAAGACATGATGCTCAAAGCTGGTGCCCCCAGCTTAAGTCAGGTCACACTGGATCAAGGTGACTTAGTTCAATATGATCAGAGACCTCATAGGAGATGCAGAGACCAGATGCACAGGGAGGGTGCCAAATGCGGTAGAATGGAGCCGAGGGGTGTGTCCACAGCCTGGGAGCAAGAGGCCCACCAGAGCCAGGACAAATGAGCTGACAAATGACAATTGAGCTCTGCCCTGGTGTGACTGCACAGAGACAGGGCCTGCCGGAGGTACTTGGCTTGAAAGAGACTATCGAGGGTGAGATAGCTGGACTGGCAGCCTTACAGGAAGAGGCAGATTCCCTCTCCTCCCTCTCTCCTTCCATCTCCCTCCACCACAAGGACGCAGCAGGGGCATGGCCTTCTATAAGCCAGGAAGCCAGCCCTCCCAGGGACTGGGGTCTCGGACTTCCTGGCCCCCGGCCCTGTGAGAAAGACGTTTCAGATGTGTTAGCCCTCCACCCTGGTGTTGTTAAGGCAGCCGGCGCTGACAGAGCTGCAAGCCCCGAAAGCTAGAAAGGGCCATGGAACAGGCTGCAGAGGAAGCCAACCCAGCTGACACCTTGCTCTCGGACTTCTGGCCTCCAGTCCCAGGAGACAATAAGTTTCTGTTGTTTTGAGTCATTCAAGTTTGTGGTAATTTATTATGGCAGCATTGGAAGAGCAGTATAGGACAGTAAAGGTTTGGGAACGGTAATGCCAATGCACCTTGGACACTCCATAGCCTCTCTGCTGTTTTGACTGTGTCCCCCAGCAAAAATAAACCTCCTGTGTTGGAAACTTAATCCGCACAGCCCAGCAACCCGGGAAGGAGAGCCCCGGCAGAGTGCAGGTCAGAGGGCCCCACCTCCCGGCCAGACAGGGACTAGTAGTGTAAAAGGGCTGGTGGGTCCTGTCTCTCATCGTTCCACTGTCAGACACCAGTGCTGTGGCCTCAGCCTTCGCAGCCCACACCTGTGAGGGACCCTCATATGCTGCGCACACAGCTGTTCCCCTGCAGCAGCACACACAGAGCACACTCCTGCTCCAAGTATGCTCACCCCACGCCAACATCCGCCAGCCTCACCCGGCCTGCCAGCAAGCCCGAAGCAGTCTCATATTCTAAGTCAGGTCTACACGTGGTTCTTCCTGATTCAGACTCCTGTGGAACACAAGGGCAAATTCTCTGTGCCCCTCCTACCTCACATGCAAACCCAACACATTGCAGTGAGCAAGGGCAGGATAGTCCAATAAACACCTCCATCAACAGGGGAAGGGCTGGTCTGTAACAATTGTTAAATCCTGTTGGAGAAGTACCGGCAGGTACCACCACCCCAACTCAGAGCAGGGAATGTTCTGGAGCCTATATCCATTGCTGTCAGCAGCTCTTGACTCTGCCCTCCAGAAGGTGCTTCACCCTCCCCCTTGGCTGCTTCTGACAAGGACCCTGGAAAACATGCCCGTGATCAGCAGCCTTTGCCCCACCATGAACACTGGTGGCCTGGACGCTTCCATGCACCTTGGACAGTCTCTCTCTTTCAGTCCACCCTGATAGGCTTCTGTCACACAGCTCTCCCATAAGTGTGGTTTCCCAAAGGCCATAGTCACGACTCATTTCCAGGTAGGCATCTCTCCACACTTGCTGCGGGGGCCACACCAGCGATCTTGCAGGTCCCTAGAAAGCACCACTTTGCTCTTTCAGAGTCTTCTCCAGGGCCAGTAGCTGTGTGTTTGATTTGACTTTTCTCACAGACTGGATCTTATGCTGAGAACCTTGCGTTGATAGGAAGACTGAAGATTGGACATGGTTTTCTTTTCCAGCCCAGGCAGCTGGAAAAGGATTTCCTTTCTGATGCTCTCTGGCAAGCAACTGATTGTTTCCTGGGCCGTCTCTTCTCACCCTCATAGTAGTGCAGGCAGCAGGCATCAGTCCACATGGTCAAGGCTGCACCTGGACACACCCAGCCCATGGCCACCAGAGCATGTGGTACCCTTTCTATGGTCCCTGTTACTGCAAGTAACAGTTTGGCAAGCACCCACCACCCTGAGCTCAGCCATTATTTCTCCAGCTGCCTGTAGCAGTTTCTGGTCCCAAAGCCAAATGCCACAGATTGTAGGTTTCTGTTCTAGATACCAGTTTCCGTAGCAGTTAACCAGTGCCGTAATAACACTGCATAATAAACCACCCAGAAACCTGGCAGCTTCCAAAGGCAATAATATATTCTCAGGCTCACACTCTGCTCCCCAGCCTGCTTCTCAGGGCTTGCGCTGAAAGGGTGCAGGGGGTGCTCATGTTGCAGAGGAAGTCAGCCATCTCTGCAGAAGGGGCAGAAGGACCCAGTGCCTTCTGAATCTGAGCTCAAAACCGGCAACATGGCCAAGCATGGTGGTGGCACACACCTGTAATCTCAGCTACTTGGGAGACTGAGGCAGGAAGATTGCAAGCTTGCGGTCAGCCAGAGCAGTTTTGGGAGATGTTATCTCAAGATAAGCAATAAATATAAAGGGCTGGAATGTAGTCAGCAGTAGAGCAGCCCTAGTTTCCAGCCCCAGAACCACAAAGAAAGGCATTTCCACCTCCATGCCACTGGCCATGCAAGCCACGGGAAGGACACCCCTGCCCAGAGGGAGGTCTACAGATCTGGGCAAGGGGAGCCCCGAACGATAACGCAACCCTGGCCTCTCACACTGTTTCCATGGCAGGCCACGTTTCTAAGTACGAGCTGCCTCAACAAGTGAAACACCTCCAAGTCATGCAAAGAGAGGGCCAGAGTCTCCCTGTGACTCCCAGCACCCTTGTTAGCGAAGAGAGGAGATGGGGCTGGTAAGGAAGACAGGAGAGCGCGCCGCGGAGCGGGGCGGGGGCACCTGTGGTCCCCCACACCCGGCCGGGCAGATGTCTGCCCGGGTCTCACAGTCTGTGCACAGACCCCGCCCACCTCAGCCTCGGCTTTCTCAGGACAGTCAGCATGTCCCTTCCATGTGTGTCTTGATGCCGCCAGTGGGGGTGCTTGAAACACAGGGATCTATCCAGGCCTCCAGATGAGGTCACAGGGCTGACCCCAGGCACAGCGCAGCTGTCGTCCTGCCGAACTTCTGGGGAGCTCATCTGGCCTCAAAGCCTCGGGTGGCTGCTGTCCCTCAACTGTGGGGACCTCTGTGGTCACATAGAGGCCTCCTCCTATGTGAGTGAGTTCCTGCCAGATGTTCTTCTGAGCAGGACCCTGGGCCTGCCTCTGAGCAGGGGACACCCAGTGAATGCAGTCATCAAAGTGGTCGCATCTTCAAAGACACTTTTCTGAAAGCAAGGTAACATTTCCACCTCCATGCACCCCACCCGCCCTGGCCAAAGCCTCACCAGCAATGGAAAGCCAAGGGAAGGGCATCCAGGGAGAGGTGACACAGCAGACAGCCTGCTCCTGGCGGGGGACTCAGGTTTCCTCTGGCTTCCAAGGGCAGGGATGGAGAGGGCTAGCCCGAGGGTATGCGCTTCAGACTCCGAACCTACAGTTAAGTCAGGGCTAAGCACTACTTTTCCCTAATGAAAATGCCTTTTATCGGAGGAGCTGTCACAGGGACAGGAAAGCCCTCTTTTGATGAAACCAAGTTCTTTAAAATGAAACATTTTATCAAAAGCCATAACACAATCCCCATGAAATTAAACTGGAAAGACAGATATTCTAAATGCCCCAGACACTGGTTTTGATTTTTTAAGTTGTCAGTTAAATTAAAGCTGGGCCACAGAGACTCCACACTAGGCTTGCCTCCTTGAAGGAAACGCTCTGAAATGCCTCCGATCACAGACTCCCTCCCAAGTACCTCTGGGCTGGTGGCGGAGAACCTGGAGCTGAGGGGCTTCACTCCCTCAGCTGGGCACCCTCTAGAAGGCTATAGTCCAGCACAGTGGACAGCAGAAAGCTCTGCCTGGACCTGCGACAACTCAGAAACTGACAGGCACTGGAAGATCAAGCATAGTTACAGTCAAGGGGCAGAAATGGACTTGGGCAGAAGAGGAACTTATGACAAATCCAGGCACAGTTTGAAATGCCATTCTTTCCAACTGTCTGTCCCTCTTCCTGTGAGTCACTGCCTTCTCAAATAAGTAGCCTCTTGGTGCCAAGAGGGCTGCCACCGCACTGGCTTCATGGTCTCACAGCTCCAAGCCCTGAGGAAAAGCAGACTGCTTCCACAAATGACCACATTTTGTTCCAGACACCTGGCGGGTCCAGACAGGGTCAAGTGCCCTACCCCATGCCCAAGAATTCACGAAGGGTCCAGACCTTGGTGGTTAGCCTGGGGGCATTCACCTCTAAAACCAAGTTTAGGTCACTTTCACCCCAATTCCATAACCCACAGGGGAGGAATAGGAACCATAAAACAGTAGTGTCCTCTGCACTCCTCTGACCCCTCCAACAAAGAGTATGTCCACTGACTCACAAAAGAGGTTCATCCTTATTTCTAGCAGAGATTGTCCAGTTTGATGGCTCTGTGTGTCTGCTGAGCTGCTATGACAAAACCCTTCAGCAGAAGCTTGGTTTCATGGTTCTGGAGGTTTGAGAGCGAAGTGCAGGTATGGGCGTTTCTAGGCTACGTTTTCCAGACTCTTTCCCACCGCAACTCCAGAGAACCTCTCGTCCTGTGCACTCAGGGTCGCCTGGAGTGCCCGTCAGGTCCTCTTCTACAGAAACGTTCATGGCCGGAGCACAGCCCCAGTCTGAGACCTTACTGAACCCTGGTCACCTGCTGAAAGCGCCCCACAGGTAGGTCGCCAACAGGGGCAGGTTAGCCTATTCCATGATGAAACTGGCCAGTGGGGCTGGGCAAGCACAATGTATGTCCTGGTCCTTTTGTGCTCCCAGTTTGTTTTTGGTTCCTTTTTTTTTGGTGCCAGGAATCGAACTCAGAACGAGGATTGAGGGCAGAGCAGTGTTAGGGGCTGTGGACAAGACCCTGATCTCAAACACCTCTAAGGGGCTCACATTCAGGACTTTCATTCAACCCCAGCTCTGCCACCAACTGACCGTGGCCCTAGGCGTCGTGCGCCTTCTCCTCGGGTCCTCAGTTTCCCTAGTCATCATTCAGGGAGCTGATCCAGTTCATTTCCTCAGTCCTTTGGGCTCTAGAATACTCAAATGTTTCAGTGCAACCCTGAGTGGGCAGTCTTGTTAATCAGGGAAGCATGCATGTGCATGGCATGTGTGCATGCATGTTTGACAAACAAAGGTGCCAAGAATGCACGTGGGAGGAAGGACAGCCTCTTCAACAAAAGGTGCTGGGAAGTGGACATTCACATGCAGAAGAATGAAACTAGACCCTATCTCTCAAAGTAGAAAAAAATCAACTCGAATGGAATCAAAGACCTAAATATAAGACCCGAAACCATGAAACTGCTAGAAGAAAATGTAGGGGAAATACTTCAAGACATTGATATACACAGAGATTTTGAGGGGATTAGACAGGCACAGGCAACAAAAGCAAAAATAGCCCAGAGGAGATTTTATCAAACTGGAAAAGGCTCTAAGGGAGGTGGGAGCCCCAAGAGGAGGCTCAGGTAGCAGAGGCGGCTTTTCAAAGGGAACCCTAGAACCCAACCCGAACGGCCGGTCCAGGCTGGCTTCGTCTCCAGCAGGAGCTGAGGGGAGCTGAGTGTTGGGGCAGGGCCCACTGAGCCCTGGAGCTGGGGTGCCCCCCCCCGCCCTGTCCTGCGTGGTTCCCAAGGATGGCCCCTCACTCCCTGGGGCTGAGCTGGGCTTCTCAGCTGTGTCCTCACCCCCTCCCTCCCCCTGTCACCATCGAGGAGGCTCGCTATGGTTTGTGCCCCCAGATGCCAGCCCTGGAAACTCACACATCTAGGACACTTGCTAATGGAGGTGGGGCCTCCGGGAGGTGATTAGGGTTAAATGAGGGTATGGGGGTGCGGAGCCCCTCGAAGACACTGGTAACTTTATAAAAAGTGGAAGAGGAGGCATGGGGTGTGCACTTGTAATCCCTGCACCCTGGCAGGCTGAGGCAGGACAATCAGAAGTCTGAGCCCAGCCTGGGCAACATAGTGACTTAGAAGATGGAAAAGGGCTGGCCTGGCCACAGGATGCATAGGGGCTGGGCCCATGTCCTCCCAGAGAGGAGAGTGTGCAGCCCCCGCCTGCGCCCTGACAGCCCCATCTCCCCTTGGCACTTCTCCCCCAGTGAGATTCTCAGAGAGGTCTCCTTCGCTAATTTGAGCTGTAATGGAAACGCCCTTGTCCTGCCATTCAGTCATTAGTGAAAAGGTTAATGAGTCTCCCGCTGGGCCAACAGCTGGGAGTGGGGGGGGGGGGCTGCTGTCCTTTGTCCAGGCCTCAGCACAGGTACAAGGCTGCCGGCCAGGTCCACAGCAGAAGACAGATGGGTGTGTGCTGCTGATGGGTCAGGTGGTGTCACCCTCAGGTCCTGAGGGCCTAGAACTTACACCTGAGCCCAGGTATTTTCCAAGCCTGCACTGCAGGACGAGGCCTTCCTCTTCCTTGTCTGTGGGCCCTGGGAGGCCTGCACCCCAGCCAGCCCTGCCGCCTTGCAGGAAGGAATTGGCTCCTCCTCCCCGCCAAGTCAGGACTCACCGGTAGTGCTGGCTGGTTCCCATCTCCGGAGTCCCCGCGGACCCCACATGGGCCTGCCGTATCCACACAGTGACTGGGTGGCTGGAGAGGATGCGCCTGGCCCAGGTTGGGTCTGCCATTCAGAGCAGGCCTGCTCCAACCCGCACAGCCTTCCGAGGCTCCTTCCTGTGCCTCCGCTGCGCCCAGCCCAGCCCGCACCTGACCTAGCCCAAGACTCAGCAGCCCAGAAGCCAAGGATGGGCCAGGGCTCTGCCACCTGCCGGCCCACTGCGCACCCTCCACTCCAGACAGCACACTGTGCTCAGGAGCCAGGGCACGGCCACTCCAGCCTTCATTTCCCAGGGCGGGGCTCACAGCACGGCAGACTCAGAGTGGTCCAGGGGCCTGCCTGAGCCCTGGCAAGCAGGCGCACTGCTCAGCAGCTGCTCCTATAGCCGAGAGGGTGCTGCTCAGGGCGTAGACCCGGGCCTGCCCCATCCACGGCTACCTTCATCTTCCTCCTGCGTGAGTGTGCCACTAGGCCTGCATCCCACAGAGTCCACACTGGGGTCCTGCACAGACTTCAGAGGCCCCCCAAGGAGCCCCAGACGGACCTCTAGTGCCTGGCACACCATCTTCCACATAGTAATTGCACAACCATCATTTCTGGGGGTCTGCTCAGGTCTGTATGGGAGTGCCCCCTCTCAGCCCCTCCACAGACTCCATCTCCCGCTCCCTGCTCAGTACACAGTGCTGGGAGGGTCCCTGCAGCAGTCCAGCAAACCAGCTGACACCCCTGACCTAGTCACACATGGAGCCCCAAAAGGTGGTGAAGACCAGGTTGGGCCTGTGGTCAGGGCCTCGGGCCATCCCCTAGCACAGGAAGCTCAGGAAGAGGTGGGCTTGCTCCCTACAGAACTTTGGAATTTTAAAAAAGAAGGTCAATATTTACCAATTGGGGTGTTCTGGCCTAAATTATGACACCTGCCCCCAAATTCATACTGGAGATCCTGAGCCCTAGTACTTCAGAATGTGATGTACTTGGAGGCAGGACCTTTCAAGAAGTAACTGTAACGAAATGAGGTCACACAGGGGGCCCGAACCGAAAGGAGCGAGCAGCACACAGACTGCACCTCTCCATAAGGGGAGAGAATGGCCCTTGAGAGCCAAGCACAGAGGGCTCAGAGGAAAACAGCCCCCAACACCTCCCTCTTGGACTTTAGCCTTCAGGACAGTCAGAAGATAAATGCCACTCAGCCTGGAGTGTTTTCTTGCGGCACCCTAGCAACCTGACCCAGAGGGATTTCACATGGAGACTGTCCACTCTGCTTCTGAAAAGCCCAAAGAGGGGTTGTCCAGAGCCACTTCTGGACTCACGGCAACTGGCTGGTGCCCAAAAGTGGCCACTGTTGCCTGCACTGCTACCCTCTCAGGCCACTCGGCCCAGGGGACTCTGGTCTGTGAGCCGAAGGCCTCGAAGAGAGAAGCACAGGGTGAGCCAGTTACGGCGCTGGGATCCACGCAGGAAGCGAACTTTTCCAGCCTCCCCCACCTCAACCAGCAGAGGAGGAGGGGCAGGACTCCGCCACCACCTGACCAACCCAAGCTTTTCTGGGGCAAAAGGGACAGGGACCCTGCCCCTATCAGAGCTGCAGCACTGGCCCAGCATCCCTGGTCTCTCCTCCCTAAGCTGTGTTAAGTACCAGCGTGGCACAGCCAGTTGGCAAGCACCAAAGCCACATTTCCAGTCCCAAGAGGCTGCCGCTCCCTGGCACCCACCTCAGGCAGCACGGGGCCCACCCAGCTTTCTGTTACACTGAGATCCCTGCTCCATCCAGGCGAGCTCAGCATCTCCCCCTGCAGCTTAGGAAACAGGAGCCAGAGGCAGCTGGAGCAGGCTGCTCCCTCACTAGGCAGGTAACTTGAGGGGTGCTTCATTCTTAGGGGTACACAACCCTCAGGGGCACCAGACAGGCTGGGAGGAGATGCCAGCCACCATGGGGACTGGCCACCTGTCACCAGCTGGCCTCGCTGGGCCGGGGGGTTGATGGGATGGGTACAGAAGGGAGCCTATATGCAGAGCCCCTCTGGCTGAAGAATGCAGGTCCCAGCACAGCAGTCATGCCATCCAAGAAATGCAGGGTGGTACCTAGGTTCTGGGCACTGTTGCTGCCAGCCAGGCAACCTCTGGTCCTGCTGGGTTGGCCTCACTTGTCCCCCTGCCCAGCCACACACCAGCAGCTCCCAGTGGCCTACCGCCTCCTACCCTCAGGCCCAGGAGATTGTAACTCTCCCTGCTCCCTCCCCTCCCTGACTACTGCTGCCCCAGATTCTGAAAACTGACTCTGCGCTGTGGCTTGGTGCCCTCCTCTGAACTTCCCCCACCCCTAGATGCCCCAGCTCCCGGCCCTCGGACAAGGTCCCTCGTCCTGGAAGACAGCCCGCCTCTTTCCACCTCTGACCTGTCCCTTCCACCTGGAATTCTTGTGCCTCTACTTTCTAGCCCATCTCCACCCACACAAGAGGAGAAAAGACGTAAACTCGAGCAAGGACTGAGGGCCTCACCAGGTGCACAGGAGGCTCGTGTCCCTCCTCGCCCGGGGACGGCACTGCCTGGCTCGGGAAATGGATCCTTTCCAGAAGCAGGGTGATTTGGCCCAGCTGTGGACTTGGAGTCATTTGGAGTCTTATGTCCTCCTGGGGGCAGGGAGTGCCTGCCCTGCAGCCCCCGGGGGGCTCCAGGGTGGACAGGGAGCAAGGAGAGCCTGGCTCCCCAACGAGGTAAGGCTTGGGATTCAGTTCCATTGAAACTTACTGACAGCTCAGACATTTGCAAACTGCAATAAACAAGCTTGACATGTATGGAACATGGGTTTTATAAGACATTTTTAGCACACGGACACAGATTTCCACCACACTGTTGGGGAAAGACTGTAAGGGGAAGTAAGCAGAATTAACATATGCTGTGTACAGGTACCAAGCACCCACAATGAACATAGACACTGTGTGTCATAAACAGGAGCAGAGAAGAAGAAGAATGAATATCGGATGGGGGATTTGGAGACCAAGGGAGGGATGAGAATTGGATTAGAAAAGAAAGGCCTGTGTTCTGTTCACCTACCTGCTCCGCAAGATGATGGTAAACTTAATGTTCTGCAAACGTGTGCTCATAAAGTCAGCATTTCTTAAACAGCAGGTAAGTGGCAGGGTTGAGCCTGTGGCTCAGTGGTAGAGTCCTTGCCTAGCAGGTGGAGACCCAGAGTTCCACTCAGCACTGTAAGAAAAAATCTTAAGAAATAAACAGAGATGCAAGTGGCCATGCAACAACAGGTAAACAAGTCCACTCGCACACAGCACAGCAGACTCCTGGGGTGCTGAGCAGCACTAGGATGCCCCCCACACTGCCCTCGCCCTCGCTGCTGGCTGCAGTGAGGCCCTCCAGGCACAGCACTCTGACCACCATGCTCTCAGGCTGCAGTCTTGGCCCCTCGAGCTGCTGTGCCTACCCTGGGCTGTGCTGGGTGCGGAGGCAGTGACAACAGTCAAGGCTGCCACAGCCCTGGAGCAGAGGGTCTCCCAGTGTTCCGGACCCGGCGTCTGAGGCTGGGCACGGGCTGGGTCGGTGTCCTGAGGCCTCTCTGGGTGTGCAGGTGGCTATCCCCTCTCCCTGGTCCCATGGGCTCCTTCACGTGTGCCTACATCCCAACAAGGGCAGCAGCAGGACGTGCACAACCCACTCTAGTGACCTCGTCTCCTCAGTCCTCTTCGAGGGCCCCACCTCCCTTATGGGGTCCTGAGGGTATGATTTCAACATGCGAATTTAGGGGTGGACACAGCTCAACCCCTAGCTGCTGAGCACTTGCGGCATTCTGGATGCCTCCTCTTCCACCTCACTTCATGCTCTCAGCAGCCCTCTGAGATTTTAACTGTTTGCATCATCCCCACATTAGAGACGAGAACAGAGGCTCAGAGAGGGGGCCACAGCTGTTCGAGGTCACTGTGTGACCTCCCTGTCACCATGGGACTTTTCCTTCCCCCACATTTTTTCAATTGACACATGAATCTTGCTTGTGCTTGTGGGGTGCAGTGTGGTCATTCCATACGTGTGTGCGGTGTGTCTCAGACCCGATGATCAGCATGTCCATCTGCTGAAACAGGTTGGCTTCTTTGTTTGCAGGTGCCTTGGATGCCTCTCTCCTGCATTTTAGTGAAATCTACAATACCCATTGTGAACCGTGCTTAGGACACTAGAACTTACAGCCGTTTCATTTCCTCCACTGCCTTCTCAGCACTGACCCAGCCTGTGTGTGTGGTCCACCACTGAAGGTGGGCTCCACGGGGGCAGCAGCTCATACACCGCCCCGGATGCTGGCACCCCGAAGGAGACAAATAGCAAGGAAATGGTCTTAAGCACAGCAGCCCCCAAGAGGCATCCCCTTTGAAGCTCACTTCACAGCTGAGTCCTCAGGGTCCCTGGCAGCCAGACACAGCTCACAGACCCTGGCCTGGCCAGACACAGGCACACAGAGCCAGAGACAGCACAAGCCTTGGTAAAATCAATGCCATTGCCAGCGAGCAGCTGGCCAAGCTTCCTGGGGCTCCGTGGTATCCCAGCAACAACACGCACATCCCTTGTTTGCAGGCTCCTGAGAAGATGCAGCTCTCAGACATCAGACCCAGCTGGCCCCAGCTCCCAGCTCAGGAGCCAGTAGGCCTGCAGCTCCCTCCAGCTGGAGTGGGCAAGGCAGACCCCAAGGCTCCCAGACCTGAGACAGAGCCCCCTCGCCAGGCTAGGAAAGCTGTGGGCTCCCCGCAGTGGGAGTAGGTGCAATTTGACAAGGGCCTGTAAACAGATGCATGTGCAGGATGCACTGTGGAGATGCAACCAAAGGGCGCTATGGATGACAGCCTGTGAGGAGGCTGGAGAAGCAGGATGTGTTCAGAGTCAGGGCCGTCCGTCCACCCTCTGGCCAGTCAGCTCCTCTAGGGCATCAGCACGGGTGCTCAGGGTACCCAGCTGCAGAGCCCCAGAGCGGGCTGGTAGGCCCTTCCTTGGGCCTGGGCCCCAGAGAGAGCAAGCAGGAGGCTGGAGCCCTGCCCTGCTCATCCCCATGTGGCTTCTAGCCCAGCACAGTGGCTCGTCTGGAGTCACATGCTCTTAGTTACCCTGTTTTGTTTTCTGTTAGTCAAGTCTATCGAGCCCTCCATTCCTAACCTGGAGATTGCTGTAGCTCTTTCCCTGCTATAGCGCTGCCTTTCACTGTGGAGGCTGTCGGCTCATTTCATCTGCCTGACTTACTTTCCTTTTCTTATAGTTACACATTTTGCTTTATTTCCATTGCATGGTATTTTGGAGAATCTTCTTTTTCTATCAGCCTTGTCCATGGTTGTAGCATTTTGGGAGGAAGAGTCCAGGTTTTGGATGCAGCAGGTTCATCGGTCTTTCAGTCACTTTCATTCTGGGCCTCAGTTTCTCCACATAGAGGATGGGAATAACTGTTCCTATAGGAAGAGTTTTGCCTGTTGGGAAGTTGTTGATTTAACACATCAGACCCAAATTCTGCATGGCAGGTGTGTGCTCATTGCCTATAGATGTAATGACCATGGGTTGACCAGCACATTTCTTTGTCCTTCCCCTCATCTGGACAACTGTAGGGAGGGTCTCAGGCATGAGCCTGGGAGCCTGGATGCAGGAGTGGTGTGGGGTAGTTATGTGCCAGCCCTTGCCCACATTGGGAAAACCTCAGCTCTGGCTAGGAGGGGAGCTGCCAGACCAACACAGTGCCCCACCCCTGATACAGGTTGGATGTGGCCTGCACAAGGCCAGCTAATGTCCTTCCCTGGTGCTCCTGAACTGGACAAAAGGCCTGATGAAAAGGCTACAGAAGAGGTCGGCAGTAATCAGGAGTCTGGGGTGGGGTGGGGTGGGGAGGACCTGGCCTCAGAGGCAGAAGAGGGAGGGCTGGACATCCAGACCGTATCAACAGCATCCCAGGTACAGCCACATTTTGGCTCACCAGGCTCACAGCAAGAGGGAAATCGACCTCAGGACAAATTATGACTTGAGTCTGTCACCTGTCTAATTTAGATGGGACTCTGAATTTTAGAGTTATAAACTGATGCAAAATAAAGATGTTAGGAGCTATTAGCATGGAATAAATACATTTTGCAAGTGAGGACATATATTTGGGGAGACCAGGGGTGGAGTGCTGGGGTGTGATGTCATCCATCCTCACTTGAGTGGCCAGTGTGACAAATGGGGAGGCTTTCCCACGCTTATTGACCTACCTGGGAGGAGCTGGCCTTCCTCTCCATCCAGAGGAGGGCCCCATCTTGGAAGCAAAGAGAAACCCTTACCAGACCTCCAACTTGAAGGCACGCTGACCTTGGACTTAGAGTGGCCTCCAGACCTGTGGAAATGCAGTGTCTGTTTCTTCTAAGTTATCAAGTCTTAGGCATTTGCTACAGCAGCACAAATCAGACTGAGCAAAACCTGGAGCAGCTTTGAGTTCTACTTGCTGCCATGAATCTTAACAGTTCAGGGCTCTGCCAGCCCACAGAGGTGTGCCCCCATAACCAGCATACAGACTCCAGGGGTTCCCCATGGAACTCTCATGTGAACTCACCCTCCAGGAACAGCTGGCTTCTCTCTCCAGGAAAGCAAAAACTCTGTAACAGACCAGCTCAGGAGCTGAAGTCTGTGGGTGGTTTCCGTATCCTAACCAGGCAGACTCCTTTGGGGACCCACAGGTTAGCAAGCTGGCTGGTGTTACCCAGGAGGAGAGTACTGCAGGCCTTCATGGGTAGGGCATCCAGGTGGCCCATGAGGAACGATGTGTCTGACCCCCAGGAAGTGCCTGGAGTGTGCTCAGAGCAGGCGAGGCTGCAGGTTGCAGGTGGGAGGTTGTGTGTTTGGGCCTCATCAATCAGCCTCCTGATCTAAGGTTTTTTCCTCACAATAAACCCTAACCAGGCCTAGTGCCCTAAGAGAGGAGCAGAAGCAGGGAGTTAGAATGCAAGGGTGTGGAAGTCAATAGAACAAAAAGTCCAGCACAGCCTTGGCACAGCACCTCTACCAAGCAGGCCCCTCTCTGCCAGGGTCATGTTCCTCTCAGAAGTAAGGGCTGACGGCAGCACAGCCTCATCAGTCTATTGGGCCCCTTGCAAACCATACCTCTGCTATGGTCTGTTTCTAGATGCTCCCCCAAAGCCTCATGTAGTAATAGGGTAGGCTTCTAGAGTTTACACCCAACCTGGGGAGGGTAGTTTGCATATTGTATAAGGAAGGGAAATAAGCTTGTTGTACCCACCTGTACCTCCCCTTTTGTTCTTGTTGTTTTTGCTGTTTTCTGCTGCTATGAATGATTGTCCTTTGTGAGAAGAATCTTACCACTCTGCCTTGGAGCCAGTCAAGTATAGACTGAAATCTCCACAAACTGTAAGCTAAATACATCTTTCCTTCCTTAATTCTTGGCTTCAGGTATTTTGTTTCAGCAATGAGTGAAAGTAACCAAGACAGAATTTGGTACCAGGAGTGGGATCATTGCTGTAACTATACCTGACCATGTGGTTCAAGAGCCTTTGGGAATGGCTTGTGAAGTGTGTTTGGAAAGATTCAGAGATGTTACCTGAATGAGTAGAGCTGGAACACCTCAGACTGTTCTATATGGGAGACTCTGGTGAGAGCTCAGAAGACTAGAAGGCTGATAGAAACCCTGCCAGTAAAGACCAGGTTCAGGAGGTTTCTGTTGGGAAGAAAAACTGCACTGCTTGTTGGACTCCAGATGATATGTGTTATGGCTTGCCAGAAAGTTTGTTTGCACTTTGCTAGCATCCAAAGACTTTGCCTGAGACTGAGATCAAGGGCAGTGGACTGATTAATCTGGCAAAAGAAATTTCAAGGCAGTTGAATGTTGTGGCAGTGGCATGGCTATTGTCAGGGGCTTTTAGCCAGATTTATGTTGAGAATAAAGAACAAAGAGCCCAGCAGGATGATTTAAAATGTGAGATTGGCCAGAAAGGAAGCTCCAGTAAAGCTGTGGACTGTAAACATAGAGCTGAGGAGATCGTTGATTACAGAGAAGGAACAGGAAAATAGAAAAGGTGGCCTGAGGGTATCACTAGGAGCAGTAAGTCTCCACCCTTTGCAGCCTCAAACTTCCAAAGTGAAAGACTGCTTTGAGAAGAAAGCCGCACAGCACCATGTTCCAGAATGGTGGCAGCTGCACCATGTGCCAGAACGGCAGCAGCATAGAGAATTTGTTCCTCAGAATCAGGTTCAGAGTGCCCGGCAATCCAGTCATTTGACCCCCAACAGCTAAGAGAGAGAAAAGCCTGACTACTGCTCCAGGTGGCAGCAGACCTTGGCATCATCCACATTGCACTGGTTTTAGGTGCATGCAGAATGCAAGAGTTCCTAGGTTAAGAAAGCTTTGACCTAGATTTCAGAAGGCCTGGGAGGCCAAGCAGTGTTCTCCTGAGAAGGCAGTGTGTAAAGTTGAGAATGTGAAACCTGAAGTGTAATGGAGACCTCAGAAGTTTGGAAAAGCCAGGAATGTGGATCATCTGAGGAAAGCTGCAAGGAGGGAGCAAAGCAGACCCAAGAGAGAAGCCCGAGGAGCCACCAGAAGAGCTGTGAGGGTGAAGTTACGCAAGCCCTTTGGAGCCCATAATTTACCCTAGATTGCTTCGAGTGTGCCACATGGAACTACAGGACATGTTAGCCCTGCTGGATTCTGGACTTGCTTTGGTCCGAATGTTTCATATTCCCCTGTTTGTACCTTTTGGAGTGGTAAGTTTATCCTGTACCACTGAATGTTGGAAGTGTCTGACTTTGTTTTCATTTGTACAGGGGCTCACAACTAAGAGTTGACTTACATCTCAGAGGAGTCTTGGGACTTAGAGTCTTTGGCAATATTGAAACTGTTAGGACTTTGGCAACTTTCTTAGAGATGGACTAAAATGTCTTTTGCACAAAGGGATGTACGTGAGTCTTTGGAGGGCCAGAGCAAAATGTTATGGTTTGTGTCTGGATGTCCCCACAAAGCCTCATGCAGCCATGGGGCTGGATTCTAGAGTTTATGATTGATCCATGAGCCAAAGCTGTGATTATGGGTGTCAGTGCTACACCTGACCTGAGGCAGGTAGTTTGCATATAATGTAAGGAAGGGAAAGAAGCTTGCTCTCCCCACCTGCTCCCCCTCTTTGTTCTTGTTGCTTTTGCTGTTTTCTGCCACCATGAGCTGTTGCCCTGTGCCATGCACCACTCTGCCTTGGAGCCAGCTAATTATGGACTGAAACCTCCACAAACTGTAAGCTAAATAAACCTTTCCTTCCTTATTTCTGGGCATCAGGTATTTTGTCTTAGCAACAAGAGAAAGTAACCAAGACACAGTCAGAGCCTGCTTTGTGGGACACAACAGTATAGAAGTGACCAGTCTGGCTGGTTGCTGTGAGCCAGCTGAGAAGGGGCCTCTGCCTGGATGGTGGGCCCACGTATCTCTCCTGAGCTTGGCAGGTAGCCCTGCCTGGGCCTGGGGACCTTCTCTACCTTTTCCTCTGGACTCTCCCCAGTGAGCCCTCTTCCTGACACCTGTCTCCAGGGGGCACATCCCCCTCTGCACCTACACAAAATGGAGGGGCTTCCAGTCTACAGGGGTTCTGGGGTTCTGGACTTCTGGTGATATTTCCTGGATCGTTGTGAGGAGGGCTGGGAAGCACAGGCAGAGGTGTGGGTGGCTTCAGGCCTGTGCACCACCTTCCACACAGCCAGGTGACCCTGCTGTGGATGCCGTGCACACAGGCCAAGGTGCCACAGGACCCAGGCCATAGCAGGTGGGCAGACTGCAGAGAGAGCTCCAGGAGCAGCTGTTAGGAAGCAGGAAGAGACCATCATGACACTCATTCAACCTGGAGCCACACCTTCCTCTCCAGAGACCCTCTGCAACCTAAGAGCTAAGCTGCTTGTGAAAGTCACTCCAAAAAGCCACCTTTGCACTTCTGTCCCAGGACCACAAAAATGCCTCACCTCCCATATACATAAGAGAGGGAGACCTTCATCACCGAACAAGGGGTATGAACCTCAAAGCAGCCTCTGCTTCAGAAAGGAACAAGCACAAGCTTGGTCTCTGCAGGGTCCTCTCCGGTGAGGCACCCATGCCAAGGCAGGCAGGTGTTGCTGCGCGTGACCATGAGGTGGGAGCAGGTTGGATGCCTCGGGTGTGTGGCTGCCTGAGGGCTGCATCTGTGACTGAGGCTGGCAACAGGGGTGGGGGCGGAACTCAGCCAGCCTGAGGTTTGGATGTCACCCTGGGAGGATTTTTGTCAGGATTTCAGAAGAGAGATTGAATGTCCTAAATTTGACCACAATTCTCCATTGTTCCAGGAAAGAACACTCTAGACCCAGCATGATTGTTTGGGAAAATATTCACATCCACTTAGCAGGCTAGTAAGAAGCATGCACAGCAGACTGGGAGAAGTAGGATGGGGGACACTGGACACTGGGCAGGATGCGGGTGTCAAGCAGGCATGGAGTGCTCCCCAATTAATGGTCCTCTGTGGTTCTCAGTAATGGGGATCCAGTCCCCCCAAGTATGGACAGTGTGCACACTGTCAGGGACAGGCTGGCAGTGGAGGCCACCCCCAAGCTCAGTATGGGGTCCACGTGGCACAGCTCTGCCTCCAAGACAGGTGCAGGCTCACTGAAGATGCTGCTATGCATGAATTTGACCTGAGGCTTCTGGGGGAGGATCTTGGGTGAGTGAGGCCCCCATAGGTCAGGCTGCTGACTCCATCTAGCTAGAAGTACAAATCCTCCAAGCTGAGCCCTGAGCAAAGAGACTTTAGGGAAGGATGCTGAAGAAGGGGAGCAGCAGGCCCCATACAGCCTCCCTTCCAGCCAGGGTTAGTCTAAGCAGCCTCTGGCATCTTTAGAACCTACCCATCTCATATCCGTCCTAAATCCTGGTACTTCCTCCAGCCTGGACCACCGGTTCCTTCAAGTACTTGTGAAAGCCCACACAGAGCTCCCCAAGTCAGAGGAGATAAAGAGTGCCAGTAAGTGGACTTAGTGACCCCAGCCTGAGAGAGACAGGGAGTCTGCATGCAATGAACTCCCAGGGGAAAGAAAAGCTGGGGGCTCTAAGGATGGAGTGCCTGACACCGAGCCAGGACACAGTTACCTGACTGCACCTGCCTTTGGCCTTGTGTTTCCTGGTCAGTTCAGTGGTGGACGTGACCTCCCACGGGAGGGGATATGGAGGACCACATCATTCCCGTCAGAGAGGTTACAATTGGAAAAATCCAACAGGGAAACTTCAGAGACCCACGTGCAAGTTTCCACCGCCCGCAAGGCCTGGGCAGGAAGCCAGCCCACCCTGGGGGATGAGTTGGGCTGAAGACAGAGGGAGAGAAGCACCAAGGGGAGCAAGCAGCACACCCCCCGGGATGGCACGCTCAGGACGCTCGGGGTTTAGACTGCTCCTTACCTCAGCCTCCTGCTTTAACTTGAACGTCCGTGTGGCATCTGCGTAGGGCCTCTCACAGGCTCTGAGACTGGCCAGGTTTTTATATGGAGAGGGCAACACTTCCTCCACACACATGCCCTGCTGGGGACAGAGGGAAGTGGGGAGGCGCTGCCGCCTTCTGACTCCCTCGTGAGGGATTTCACTGCCCGCCATGTGCGACAGTCCTTTTCCTCAGCTTCAAGTTCCACAGTTCCAGTTACTCCCAATCAGTTGTGGTTGAAACTCTTAAATGGAAAGTTCTATAAATAAACAGTTCTGAACCTTTAAATCACTTTCATGACAGTACACTGTTGTAGTTGCTCTGCTTTATTATTGGTTATTGTTGTTAATTTCTTAATATGCTGAATTTCTAGATAGCTATGAATGTATAGGGAAAAACAGTAACACAGAGTCTGGTGCCATCTGTGGCCTGGGCCCCCAGTGAGCCTCGGACAGGGCAGGAGTGACTGCGTGTGTGCCTGCTTTCTGCCAGCTCCGCTCAGATGTAACACGTGTATGTTTTAAAGCTTAATAACTGAGATGATAACGCATTAGCGGTTGCCATCTTTTTAATGATTTACAAAGTGAAGCCATTCTTGAGACATTAGTTTGCTGTCTGGTTTCTTTTTAAATAACATCCCTTTCCACACTCTCTGAACACTCAGCCCTCATACTTATGTTCATTTTTCCCAGTCATCTTTGTGGAAGTCACACTTCTTACCTGTGGCTCTCCCCGCCTCACACACCCACCCCCCAAACCCACACCCCCCCGTGTTGGTTGGGTGTGGTGTTGTACACGGAGCCGCCTTCATCTTCCAGTGTGGCTGGGTGAAGCCTGGGCTTGAGGCTGCGTTCAAAGCCCAGCTGCTGTGAACAACTTCAGCCCCCCCTCATCTCCCTCTCTGAGTCAAGCGCTTCCCCCTTACAGTGGAAATGCAGGCTGTCCCCAATTTATCATGGTTTGATTTATGATTTTTCAACTTTATAGTGGAGCGCAACATCCAGTAGAAACCACGTTTTGAGTTTTGAATTTTGAATTTGGCTCTTTTCCCAGACTGGCAATATGGGGTCAGATCCTTTTTTCCAAAGCTGGGCGGTGGCACCTATAGCTCCCAGTGAGCCCCATGGTCATGGACGCTCTACAGTGTGCTAGCTGCCAGCCTTCTAGGGTACAAGCATTAAATTACAAAACTGAGATGTTCAACACTTTATTATACAATAGGCTTTGTGTCTGATACTGTGGCCAACTGCACGTGGATGTAATATTCTGAGCACAGGTAAGACAGCTGAGGCTCTGATGTTTGGTGGGATGCGTGTATTAAGTTTGTCTTCGAAATATCAGCTTACAATGGGTTTACAGGGAGGCCAGCCCGCCGTACAGCAGAGTGTGTCTGTGGTGCTTGGTGACTAGGCGCAAGGCCAGAGCTCCTAGGGCAAAGATCAGCGCGCAGCACACCGCTCCTGAGTGCAGTGAGTTTGAGCATCGGCGCCGCGGTATCACCACAGCCTATCATTTCCTTCCTCGCGGAGCTGAGACAACAGCTCAAAGTGAGAGCACCTGACTAACCATCGCAAGGCACTGGGTTCCAGCACTGGGGGGGAGGGGGGAGGCACACTGAGAAAGCATGCAACCTCTTTTCCTTTTAATCTTTAGTTACTTGATAAGTCTTCAAAAATTCACCATGATAGGGCTGGGGATATAGCTCAGTGGAATAAGCGCCTGCCTAGCAAGTGCAGGGTCCTGAGTTCGATCCCCAGTACCGCAAAAAAAAAAAAAAAATTCACCATGATATCTGAGATAGGACATGAATTATGATCTTTTCCTCTAGATTAAAATACAATTTCCCCCTCTCTATTAATCTCTCCTCTTTATAAGAACTGCTTTCGTGAGTTTATTTAAAAACCCAGAATTTGCTTGGCTTAGAATATGTTTGCTTATTTGTTTACACCTTGACTCTAGAGATTTGTACTGAAACCATTCTCCTCAGAACTCAGCTTTAAAGAAAAGCACAGATAAATGAAGCCCTTGGCGTATTTTTGCCACTTAATGTCCCGTCCCTCGGGCCCCGCATCTGTCAGGGTCTGCAGGCGCTGGCCCTTGGCGAGGTGGCCGGCTGCGGCGGGCTCTGGCTCACAGAATCAGGGTGGCGGTCCGCGCAGCCCTGCCCCTCTTCCTTTGGTTCGTGCAGCTTTCGAGCTTGTGCGTGGGGATGCACCAACATCCTCCTGTGTTTCCCCGGGCCTTGCACACCGGCTCCTGCTACCACAAACAGCGCTGTAACTAGTACAGACAGGCATGAATTGTGGACCCTTTAGGGGCGCATGTGCAATGGAAATCTGTGGCTCACAGTTCTGGAGACTGGGAAGTCCCAGGCCAAGGCGCGGCAGGTTCAGCGTCTGGGCTCACCGCGCCTCCACAGCGGAAGGAGCCAGCCCTGGTCCCCCAAGGCACTAATTCCATTCGCGGGGCTCCAGAATCAGGACAAGTTGGAAGCCGGGGTCCGTTAAGTCGCCCGATCCATCCATACACGCAGCGTTCCGTTTAGCGACGACTCTCTCCGCGTCCTTGCCTTGAATCTTCAATTTCCCCCTCAAAGGGCCTGTGTCGCCCTTGTTAGGCGGCTTTTAGGGTTTTGCTGTTGAAAATTGTGACTATTATTATTATTATTATTATTATTATTATTTCTCGGTCGTTTTTCACTAGGAACTTGTTCTTATAAAGTACTTTATAGTACTTGTTAAATACTAACATTTTACAGTGCATTTGCTCATATATGATCCTTCACTTTTCTGTAGAGAGGATTTATTTGATTGTCAGTGTTTTATCATTTGATAAGACCGACAGAGGACTTAAATAGTTAACAGCAGGTTTGGGATTGTTGAAGAGAACCTTGACAATTTGTGGTCAGGGTAATTCTGCTATTGCTTCACTAGTTGGAATTGCAATAGCGCTGAAAATACTGGTTCTTTTATAAGACCATCTATAAAGACAGGAGTCTCTGTGTTTTCCAGCCCGGAATTGAATTTTTTAAAGTCCCGGTTTCTAGATACAGTACTTAGGGCCTCTAGCTTCAGTCCATTTTCCAGCTTGTGTAGGAATAAAAACCACGAACAGCCAAGCAGAAGAGACACACAGGGAAAAGTGCAGAAGTGCAGGACACAGGATGAAGAAGCATAGGCCTCTAGGTGTTAATTAGTATTTAATGTTAATTAGTATTTTAATAATAATAAATACCTTGTTTCTTCAGATCTTGATGGGGCTTGTGTCATTTTTGTTCCTTATTACTTTAACTAGATCCAAATAAGGGCTTTACTCAGACCTGTGGAGATGTAGACCTCTTACCCAGCCCTGGCCACAGTGAGAAGAGGCTAAAACGTCTTCATGTGCCCTGGTTGCTATAGACTTTTAGAATACACTTTTTCCCTACATACTTGTGACTTCTGCATTTGTGAATTCAGCCAACCTCAGATCATAAATGACAAGATTTTTTCTTGTCCTTATACCCTAAACAAAAATAGTAACAACTATTTCATGGCACACATTGTATCTTCTATTATAAGTAATCTAGGGAAATTCAGAATGTACAGGAGGATATGCATGGGTTCTATTCAATACCACACCATTTTACACAAGGGATTTGGGCATCCTTGGATTTTGCTTTAGGAAGGGTTGAAACTGGTCCCTTAGAGACACCGATGGGTGACCCTGTGATCTTTGTCATGAAGTCATGGAACTTTCTGCCTATTCCTAGTTGTGGTACTTTTAAAAATATTAAACTCAGGCATTGAACTGTATTATTCTAAATCTCTGAAGAGAATTGATATCAACATTTAAAATAACGTTTAAAAATGAGCATGCACATTTTCCTCAGAAACATCTAGAAAAATGTATGGGGCCCAACAAAGCACTGTAAGGTTCCCAGATATGTGAAGATGTCACTGGCTCCCCACCGGCCCAGCTGGGGACCCACTGTACATGTGGAGGAGCCTCTGAATGTGAAGAACTGGCCGAGACTGCAGGAAGAGGACACACAGGGAAGCAGCCACCAGGGTGGACGGGGGGGGTTGCCCGCTGTGGGCAAGGAGTGGGGATTGGGGCATGGGGGTCTGGTGTGGTCTCTTCTTGTGGACCTCTGGGCTCAGGTGAACACTTGTGTCCCCATCTCTGTCTCACTGCACAGGCCCCAGGGCGCCAGCACCTATGCATATCACGGGGGGACTCGGAAAGCCAAGCCTACCAGAGTGAGTGCAGGTGGGAGCTAGGGACACTCAGCTACAGGCAAAGGAGGGGAACTTGCAAAAGGGTCACTGGGCGTGGGATAAGGTGAGCAGAGCAGCTCACGGGCAAGCTCATGTTAGGCTTCTTGTCTTGGCCCTAACTTGTCCTACCCCAACTCCACCAGGAAAGTTCCAAGTTACTGAAAAGAGGCCCCTTGACTCAGACAATATAACTGACACCAGGGAGACTGACTGTGGTATCTTCCACTTCACTCACCTAGAGCTTGAGCCAGGATCTCTAGACTGCTGGTCCTTGGGCAAAGCTACATGGCACTTTGTCTGACTAGCTCTGTTTTTCATTTTCGACAGTGAATTGCCTGAGCAGGAAACACCCTTTCCAGTGGGCACAGATCTCACCACCCCTTTCGTCCACCACCCGGCCTGATTCCTTTATTACACACTGGGGACCCACTGGGTATTTGTGTCTGCAAGCCCCACAGAAAGCCCCACTTAGGCTGGGTGTGCTCCTTACTCAGAGTCCCAGACAGGGTGGAGCAGGAGGCAGGTCAGATGACGGCTCTGACAAGTGTGAAGAAGTGTCCTTCTCCTCTTTGACCTTCCTTTCAGTAAACTTTCCTGCCCCTGAAGGGTCTCTGGCCAGAAGCTGTGGGAAGATGTGTAGCTTCTGACTGGACTCAGACAACCACATGAGAGCAAAACCCTCAGAGCATCTTTTTATGAAATTGCCTGGTGGTGGCCATATGATTAACCCAAACTAGTAGATCTGTGGGACATTGGCTGAGTCAAAATAGCTTCCAGAATGTTCTTGTGTACACAGCAGATGACCACAGGATTTTTCTCTTCCTGGCCTCATCTGTTTCTGTGAAGCCCAAATTTTGGATGAGGTCACTGACCCAAATGCAGGTGGGACTTGGGAGATGGAGGGCTCATGTGAGAAAACGTACACCATCCACTTACTGCATTTTTCCTTTTTTATAAGGGGCAAAGACTCTTGGACTCATAGATGAGAAAAGCATCAGCCTACGAGGAAGATGAACAGTAACCGCCAACCTGGGAAATGCTGCTGAGATGACAGCCGTAGCTTTAAGAGCAGTGGAGAGATTAATATTTAAGTGGGATCTTCTGATTTAAGCTGGTTCCCACATTAGTCAGCTTTGCATCACTGTAACAAAATACAAGACACAGGCTGCTTTTGAGGTGGAGAGAGGTCTATTTTGGCTCATGGTTCTGAAGTCCAAGATCAGGCAGCCCCATTGGTTTGAGGCAGTGGACCACGGCAGCAGCTTGTGTCAGAGCGCAGGCGTGTATCTCAAGCCAGAAGGAAGGGGCTGGGAAAGACCAGGGTCCCGTTGGCCCCTTCAGGGGCATGGCTCCAAGGACCCAAGACTTTCCCACCAGCCTCCACCCCTTTGAGGCTCATAGCACCTCCCAGTACCACCATCCTGGGGGCCAAGACAAAAACAGCATTTTGGGACTGTCCGACTCCGGTCCTGATGGTACAATGGGCACCACACTTGTTTTCTGCCTTCAGTAGCACTTGTTAAGAATGGGCAAAAATACTTAAAGCCAGTGTTGAAGACATTGGATGGCAGACAGCCCAGGCGTGCAACCCGTGCGAAAAAGAAGCCCGTCCGGTGAGCCCCACTTGCTCCTGACAGCACCAGAGCTCACAGGGAGCGCTGTGCTGAGCCGAGGAGGCAGAGGGCAGAGTCTGGGGCTGCTGAGCTCCCGAAGATCAGCACAGAGAAGGGACACACAACGAGGGGAGCTGAGCTGTGCAGCCAGTGCCAAAAGACTCAGCAGAAAAGTTGACAGTTGAAAGTGAAGACTCGCTTCAACTGAATCAAGGTCAATCAGAGAGCCCTGCCCCAAGCAAGTAGAGATCTTTAAGACATTCAAGGGAGGTGTATGTCTTCTACCCCACACCCATCCCACATCTCAGAATAAAGACCAGGTCCTCGAAAATGACTCTCAGTTTAGAGAGGAGAGATAACTTTGCCTGTCCCCCGAAGGACATTTGGCGATATAGAGAGACATTTATGACTGTCATCATGGGACGCGCTACTGCCATCTAGTGGGTGGAGACCAAGGGTGCCGCTAAACATCCCACAGTGCACAAAAATGTTCCCTTTGAAAGAGAATTCCAGCCGGAATGCTCAGTGTACCAACCGTGTGGGGGTAGAGAATCCCGGCCCTCAAATAAGGGCTACTCTAGAGCCCGGTGATAGCGAGTAGCCAGCCTCCTGGTTGGCCGCCGGGGGCACTCACCTCCTGCCATCCATACATTACCTGGGCGTCCCAGTCCAAACCCTTGTACACCCCTCATGGAGAACCCCACGAGAGGAGAAGCAGAGGCCCCGGCCACCACCCACAACGAGCAGGGGCCGACCGGCAAGCAGTGAGTGAGTCAGCATATTCTGCAGTCACCATCAGCCCTCATGCAACTGCAGCCCCAAGTGGCAGTTTAATTACAATCTACTAGGACAAACCCTGAGACAGAAGCACAGAACTTAGTCATTCCAGGTCCCTGATTTTCAAAAAGGTACAAAGAGGGACTTTCATTGTTATTTTAAAGTGCCAGGTTTTGGAGTGATTTGTCACATAGCAGTAGATTAATAACACAAACCTGCTTCAGCAAATTGTGAAAGGAAGCCTCATTAGGGTTATGGAGAGGTGCCAGTATATTTACTGCCTGTTAAAATGAAACTATTTAAAGGCAGAAAACAAACTCAAGATGCTTTAAAATATACAAATCACAATGTCCAGCATATAGTAAAAAATTACTAGGCATGCAAATAAGCAAGAAACACAGCTCCTAATCAAAAAAAGTAGCTAACAGGTACCCTGAAATGAGGGTACCAAATGTTAAAATCTGTAGACAAAGACTTTAAAAGAGATATCAGAAATGTGTTTAAGAACTCAAAAAAATATTATCTCACTGAATGAACATGTGGGAAATTTGAGCAGAAAAGTGTAAATTTTGTAAAAGGGAAAAATGGAACTTTTATAACTGAAAAAAAAAATGAGAAATCAAAATTTTACCAGGCTGACCTAAAAGCAAATTTAAGATGGCAGGAGAAAGAATGAACTAGAGACAGGTTCATAAAAATTTCCATTCAGAAGAAGAGATACAAAGTAATTTCTAAAACATGAATAGAATCACAGTGACTAGGGAGGCAATATGAAGCAGCCCAATGTGTCATTCTAGTCTCAGAGGAAAGCAGAGAGAGATTAGGAAGAAAATAATATTTTGAAAAAATAATGAGTGAAATTTCCCCAAATATGGATAAAACATCAACTGATCAACTCGAGAAACTGAAAGAACCACTGAAGCATGAATTCAGTGAAAAGCACAAGCTGCCCCTGCAGCCCAAATGCTAAGAAACAAGGGTAAGAGGCAACGTGGGTGCAGGCAGGTCAGATGGGGTGCTGTACCGGGGAAGAAGGGCACCAATGACAGCTACCTTCCCATCTGAAATACCGCCAGCCAGACGGCTACAGAGTGACATCCAAATGAAGTGAAAAAGCCGTAATCTGAGAATTTTAGACAAAATTTTCTTCAACAGTGAAAAAGAATGACCAGAGATGTAGCTCAGTGGCACAGCACCTGCCTGGCAAGCATGAGACTGTGAGTTACATTCCCAGTACCAAAAAATGAGGAAATAAAGGCTTTCAGAGGATCAAAAGTTGAAAGAATTGGTTGCCAGCAGAACTTTAATGCAAGACAAACTAAGAAGAGTTTTATACAGAAAAAGAATGGTAACCAGATGGAAATATAGACCTATAGGAAGGAATGGCAAGCAATTAAACAGGTAAACATGAAAATTGAAAACATTAGCCTTTTTCTTAATTTTCTTAAAAGACAAACATTCATTTAAAGAAAAAGTAATAGCATATATGGTGAGGTTTATATTAGACATATAAATGAAATTATGACAATAGCTCAGTGAACAGGAAGAAAATTAGAAAAAACAGAAGAAGATGCAGTTGTAATTCTATTACTATTGCACATATTTGTGAAGTGTGAATAATGTGTGAAGTAAACAGTATTAATTATAAGTAGGCTGTGATAAGAACACATACTGTAATTTCTAAAACAATTGCTAACAAATTTTAAAAACAATAGCTAAATGCCAACAGAGGAAAAAAAATTTTAAAGAATACCACAAAATACTTACTTAATCCAAAAGAAGACTGCAAAGGAGGAAGTAGAACACAAAGCAGATGGGAAAAATGTAAAACAAATAATCAGATGTTAGACCAACTGTATCTGTAATTTACTATCAATGAGCTATACACTAATTAAAAGGCAGTAATTATCAGATTTTTTTAAAAGAGTGCCCAACTGTATGACTATGAAACTCAAAGACAGATATGTTAAAAGTAAAAAGGTGGAAAAAGATATGATACAACAATACAAGAGAAAGCTCATGAGGTAAGACAAACTACACTCAAGATAGTGTTTTTACAAATATTTCATAATAACAAAAGGATTAACTCAATAAGAAGTAATAAAAACTAACTTAGGTGTGAACCTTGTTTGCACCTAATAATTGAGCTTCAAAATTTATAAAGTGAAAACTGACTAAAAGAAAAAGAAAAACAGATAATCCCCCAATCATAAATGGGGATACTAACACCTCTATCTCAGAATTTTTTTTTTTTGGTACCAGGAATTGAACCCACAACCTTGCACTTGCCAGGCAGGCACTGCCCCTCTGAGCTATCTGCCTGGCATATCTCAGAATGTATGGGACAAGGAGATAAAAAAGAGGTAAGCATATACTGTTAACAACACTAACAGTAACCTTGGTCTACTTAACATTTTTAACATTTCACTGCACAACTTCAAAATAGACATTATTTTCAAGTGTATAAGACAGAAAGAAAAAATATTTAACATAATGATGATTTTTATATATTTTATATATTTACAGAGTATGAATAGTAATATATTTATATTTTTAAGTAATCATTTATAATGATGATGAAAACATCAAATTTTATAGAATGTGTTTAGCAGTACCTAAAATGAAATTTATCACTCTAAATGTCCATAATAGGAAAAAAGCAAAGATTAAAAATCAGCAATCTGAGAACTGGGTGTGTAATTTAGTGGTAGAGCACTTGCTTAGCATGCATGAGAAACTGGGTTTGATCTCCAGCATAAAAAAATTAATACTTTAAATGAGTACATTAGCAATCTGAAAAGGAAGACTATATCAAACCCACAATAGGAAGAAGGAAAGAAATAATAAACAGGCAACACCAATGAAATATAGAACAAGCAAATAACAGCAAAATAATAAAACCTAAAGCTATCTTTTTGAAAATATTAATAAAATGAAAACCTCTAACACAACTGATCGAGGAAAAATATAAATTACAAAATATCTTTTAAATGTGTATTTAATTTTTAATTGATGGAGAAAAATCATATATGTATGATGCATGATACATGACATTAGACATACATTTTACATGTGGGTATATGTGTGTATGTGTATGTGTGTATGTGTGTGCGCATGTGTGTGTGTGTGTATGTGTGTGTATATGTGTGTGTGTGTATGTGTATGTGTGGGTATGTATGTATGTGTGTGCATGTATGTGTTTGTGTGTGTATGTATGTGTTATGTGTGTATGTGTGTGCATATGTGTTAATATATGTGCATATATCTATATGTACATACACTCAAAATAGCTGAGGTGGAAGAGAAGCATCATTACAGGTCCTAGAAATATCATAATAATAATAATAATAATAATAAAATATTACCAAAAAGCTTACAACAATAAATTCAACAATTTAGATGAAATGGAAAACTTACTTGAACTTCACAATTCATCAAAAGTGACACAAGAAAAAGTAGAAAAAGTAATTAGCCCTACTTGCCAGTACCCTACGGCTTTATAACCAATCTCAGTGCCTGGTAACTTAAACTAACTGCAGTTATTTTTTTGTTTCTAAGTTACTACCCCCAGCTGTATGGTTCCTGCCCTCCAGACGGGGCTGGCTGGGATGATACACTCTGCTGCTTTACCTGGCAGCCGGGCCATGCTGAAGGTCACGATGGTTGCGACCCGTACCCCTGCCACTTCAACCTCCTCCCCTCCACTTCCCTGGAAATGAGCCACTCTGTAGCGTGGTAGGCTCAGAGTCATTGCTTTTGATACAGTGGCTGGCTTCAAGAGAGAAGAGGGAATTGATTCTAAGAATTGTATGTAAATGTACAACACCTAAAATTGAAAAAGTATGACAAGATTGGAGGACTCCCAGCATCTAATTTTCAAGACTCATTTAAAAGCTATGGTAATGCAAATGACAGTAGTTCTGGTCAAAAAAAGATGAACACAAAGATCAGTGGGACAGAATAGCATCCAAAAATGGAGACAAACATTTACTGAACTGACTTTCAACAAAGGTGTCAAAGTTATTGAATGAAGGGAAGGCGTTAATTTTCCATTGCTTGCTACAAAACAAATCGGCAAAAATGTAGCCGCTTAAAAATGACACTGATTTATCTTTGGACATACATGTATATATCACATCTGTTTCTGCAAGTCAGAAGCTTGGGCATGGTGTATTGGATTCTCTTGGGGTCTCAAAAAGCTAAAATCATGCTGTCAGTCAGTTGGCATTCCTTCTTTTGAACCTGGACTTCTCTTCCAAGAAATCCCTGTAGGCTGCAAGCCTGAAGTCCTTAGTTCAAGACCAGTGAATCTCCTTATCCATGTGCTTCTTTAACCTACTCCGAAGTCAGGCCAATGGAGAACGATCCTCCTTGTGGTTAACCCATGGTCAGTGAAAGACCTTCGTTACATCTGCAGAACGGCCTCTGCCATACAGCATCACACAACGACATGAGCAGCGCCCTCATGTCCACTCGTCTCACACACTCTCAAGGGGAGGGCACTACTGGGTGTGCATACCAGGGAGCTGAAAGCCTGAAGACTCTGTGGCTTTCGTGTGGCTGCTGTAACAAATTACCACAAAACTGGTGGTTAAAAAAATACAAACATTACACACAGTTCTATAGTTCAGAAGTCCAATAGGTTAAATGGAAGTGTCAGCCAGACTGTCTTATTTTCTAGAAGCTACAGAGAGTCTGTTTCCTTGCCCTCCCCAGCTCCTAGAGGCTGCCCACATTGCTTAGCTCATGACCTTTCCATCATTGTCAAAGTCAGCAACTGTAAGCCAAATTCTTAGTGCATTATATCACTCTGGCCCCTTCTGCCTCTCTCTTTTACACATAAGGATCTTTGTGATTTCATTGCACTTACCCAGATAATCCGGGATACCACTGCTGCTTTAAGGTCTGTTGATTGGTAATATTTATTCTGCCTCTTGCCTTAATTCATCTTTTCCCTCTAATACAATTTTCAATGTTCCAGGGCTCAGGATGAGGGAACCTCTGTGGAGCCCCTAGTCATCCTAGGCCAGGATGTTGTTGGACAATCAAGTAGCCAGTGGTACTTCTAGGCTCTTGCTGTCCTGTTCAAAGAATTGGATGGGAAGGGTGAGGAACATGGAAGTTTAACATTTATTTAAGGCAAAAGAAGAAAAAAGTGAACAAGAGGGCAGTGGCAGTAAAGTCCATGACTGCCATCTTTAATATCTTCTTTCTGATGTCATATCCAGGTCGGCCTATCAAAGGCCTGCTTGATCTCACGCTGAAAGAACTGAAAACAGCATTCTCTGACAGGTATCAGACGCAGGGCTCTGAAACTGTTCTGTACATGCATCCAGAATCTCCATATGGCCCAGTCTCCACGACTGACAGGTCATGCCCAATTGCCCCACCACTCTGCTATGCCCTCAGGGGAACACCTTAGAATTCTTCCTACCCCAGAAAATATAGTCTTTCAACAGTGGTGCTGGACTAACTGGACACCTGTGGGGAAATATGAATCTCACTTCTTACATCACAGAAAAAGTAAGTAGAGAATAAGTACAAACATTAAAAATAAAACTATAAGAACATATACAAATGGTCAGTGAAGATGTTTTAAAATGCTCACTTTCACTAGTCATTAGAAAAATATGAGTCAAATCCTGGAGACACTACTTCACATCCACTAAGATGACTGTAATTAAAAAGAAAAAGGGAAAGAAAGAGGAAAAGAAGGAGGGAGGGAAGAGACGCTGCCAAGAAACTGATGGAGAGCCTGGAATGCTGGGGCTGGGGCCTTGCCAGCATGAATGGAAAATGCTGTGGCCACTGTGGAAAACAGTATGTTGGTTTCCCAGTTAAACATCAAGTTACCACCCAGCAATTCCACTGCTGAGAATATACTGGTCTTAGTCCACTTTCTATTGCTGTAACAGAATACCTGAGACTAGAAAATTCACTTTAAAAACAGGTTGATTTATCTCATGGCTCTGGAGGCTGGAAGTTCATGATCAGGGGCTGCATCTGCTCACCTTTTGGTGGAGACAATGAGCTGCTTTGACCCCCAGCAGAAAAAGAAGGGCAATCGCGTGTGTGCGGAACAGAGCATATGTGGGGGAGAGGAGGGGAGGGTGCTAGGCTTAATTTATAACCACTTGTTCTTCCAAGAATTAACCCATGCCCACAAGAACTGACACAGCCTCAAGAAACATTAACCCACTCATGAGGACAGAACTCTCTTAAACACCCCAATTCCCAACACCTTACATGGGCAATCCAATTCCAACATGACTTTGGGCAGGGACAAGTGACATTCAAACCATAACTATGCCAAAGAAAATGGAAAAGTGTTCACACAAAAACTTGTACGCACATTTGAGAGAAGCACTTCCATTGTGGGCAACAGGTAGAAGCAAGCCCAGTGTCCATCCACTGAGGGATGGACAGCAAGATGCTCCACAGCCACCACTGAGTCACAGAAAGAGGGAAGTATTTTTACCTGCTACCACTTGAAACTATGTTACACGAAAAAAGCCAAACACAAGAGGCCATGTATGATATGATTCCACTTACATAAAATGTCCAGAATAGGCAAATCCATAAAAGGACAAAAGTTAGATTACTGCCTGTCATGAGATGGGGTTGGTGAATATTGGAAGTGACTGCTTATAAGTACTGGGTCTCTTCTTGGGCTGAAGGAAGTCCAGAATTAGCTAGTGGTGATATTTTACAACATAGTTAATATACTAACCTATTAAAATACTAAAAACTACTGAGTTGTACATTTTAAGTGGTGAATTTTGTTATGTAAATTATATCTCAGTTAAAAAATGGGAAAAGATCATGTTCCTATGGATTGTATCTGTATTCAGCAGTACCTCTATGAAAAGACAATTTCAAAGATGAAATCCCTATAATATTGTCAGCACTTGAAATAGATTTTGATGATGGTAATATAACTGTGAACCTCAATGAAGTAAAATGGTACCCCCCATTTCATTTTTCTCATGAGCAGACCTGTATTACAAAAGATTCCGCTGGATTACTGTGCACACCTTTAGAAACAGCTCTTCCATGAGGGCCTACTGGAACTGGGCAAGCAGCTGTGTTCACCCACAGCTCAGACGTTAGCTGAGCACCTCCAGGTGCCAGGCACTGTGCTTGTGGCTGGGCGGAGGGCAGCCTGAAGGAGCTGAGGAAACAAGTCAGAGTCCACCTGAGCATTAGGACAGAGCAGACGGCGGCTTGGGGCAGGTTGCAGCAGAGAGAAGGAAAGAGCATAGGTTTTGGGTCCCCTGGGAGGTAAAACCAGCATTATGGGGAGGGGATATGACAGTGATGGGGGAAGGTATCCAGGACAACTCTTTCTGTAACAAGGCAGCACCCAAACCCTTTGGACTTCTTTACCCCAGGCGCCAGCTCTCAGAAAGCCCCTCTGCTGTGGCCTGTTGGAGGTTCTGGTACAGAGGATAGACATTAGGAGGGGGACGTTCAGCAAAGCGCCATGACACACCTTGGCC
This sequence comes from Dinomys branickii, assembly GCA_004027595.1. Classification (NCBI taxonomy): domain Eukaryota; kingdom Metazoa; phylum Chordata; class Mammalia; order Rodentia; family Dinomyidae; genus Dinomys; species Dinomys branickii. The sequence goes on from PVLD010006222.1 coordinate 67,047, forward strand.
TGCTGGTGCCTGAGGAATTTAGAAACACTCTCTCTGCTAATTCTCTTGTTTCTGAGTGACTTTTACTGCTCATTAGAACCACCAGGACCAGGCTGGCCTTCTAACAAGATGGGGACTTCCTCAACTCAGAAGCACTTGGCCCTAATGAGTGTTCCTGGACCCAAAACACACATGTTGTGGGCTGAGTGGAGAATTAGCATTTATGGTGGATTCTGGTTTTAATAAGGCCAACGGGGACTCTTCCAGCTGATGCAAAAACACCACCAGTGGATGGCAGGGCTGGGGGAGGTGTCACATGGGGGCAGAACAGTAAGTGGCCTTTGTGGTCTCTCTAATAGGACTGAATCCTCCCTGCCTTGCTTCCTCAGCCCCATCCAACACAACCAGCCCCTGCTCCCAGCCTGGCTCCCATCCACGCATCAGACCAGATGTCCCCACCACGACTGGAGCAGCCAGGCGAGGGGCAGAGGGCAGAAGGCCAGCAGGGTCGTCAGAGGTGCTGACAATAGGCGGGATGGGCATTCCAGGACCTGCAGCTCCTGGGAGGAAACCCAGTTTAATAAGAACACACCAAACCAAGTTTGGTTGCATGCACCTGTAATTCCAGCTTCCCTGGAGGCAGAAGTGGGAGGATTGGTTGCACCCAGGAGTTTGAAGCCAGTCTGGACACCATAGCAATAGTCTGTTCCTAAAGGAAGGGGGTGGTTAAAAAGGAAGAACGGACGGGACAGTGATAGTACACCAGACTTGTGGAGATGACAGGGCCAATCCACCGCGCCCTGTGGCCAGGTGGGTCCCATCCCACCAGCCCGGGAGTCAGATGGGGCAGTGTCCCACTGGGAGGCCCAGGGGGAGCTGCTGACTTCCGCCTTCTTCCTGGGCCCCCGTGTGCCCGCCACAGGCTGCGCTGGGAAGGCTGGCATGCACAGGTACATGTGTAGGGTGAGCCGGGGCCCCGGAATCAGTATTAAGGGCTTCTCTGCTGGAGGGGGGATACTAGGGCCACACCGCAGCTGAGCTGGTGCCACACTGCCCACAGCACCTCCCAGCTGGTGACCCGGGCCCACAGCCTCAGTGGGCCAGGACCTGCCCTCCACTCCTGGTCTCCAAGGCTGGCACAGGGCCCTGTTCTGGAAGCTATGTTCCCTGGGAGAGTTGTACCCAGAGCCCAGCATCAGGACACCGTGTGCATGTCTCTTACAGAGCAAACAGCTCGCCTCTCGGCTTCCTGCCAGACTTTGATTCACGCTACTTAGAAAATAAGGCATATTTTCATGCCATTTGCCACATTTATTAAGGAGAAATGTGTTTAATTGATGGGCTCAAAACCTGCCCTCTTGTCAGCCAGTCCAGCAGCTCAGCCTTCACACCCTTCTCAGTCTTCCCTGGGTCCAAAGCTCTAGAACCACCACGCAACTAAGGGGGCCCCAACCACCATCTACCCACTGAGACCATCTTGTTGAGTGCTCATTTCCTCGAGCCTTGCCTCAGAGCCCTTCCCCCACCCTCCTGCTTCCACAATCCTGAGGCTCCAGCAATTAAAATAAAATATCCTTACAGTCTCTAGATGTTTACTAGACCAGCTGGTAATGAGCGAGGCAGAGCCATCTCTGTTACATAAAGGAAAAGAACAAAGAATTAGGAATATGGAAGATGTTCAAATGTCTTAATTAGTGCTTCCATCTGTAAAAAACATCTCTTCTTCAGTGGGAGCCACTCCCAGAGGCCTCAGTTTGGGAAGAGAAGGGACCCCACAGCCAGTGCGGGCAGTGGAGTGACCTTGCAGCGCAACTTTGTCCCTGGCCTCTCAGGCTGTCCGGGTGCAGGTCCCCCATGGGAGTCCTGGGGCAGTGGGGTGGCCAGGCCTGTGAAAAGGCAAGGCCTGTGGGTGGATGTGGTCAGTGAGGCAGGCCACATGGGCAGCTCCAAGAATGAGAGCCCACAGTGGGGTGAGCCTTGGAGGCACCCTTCACCTCACCAGGCCTGTCTGGGCGGTTCCCCAGCTCCCAGCCTCCCCTTCTCCACAGGCCTGCGTGGATCCCCACACAGCCTCTACCAGAACCCAAAGGTGGGCTGCACCCCAGTCATCCTGCCACATGGCCCCAGGGGCCAGGCAGCAGGACGGGGCTCATGGTGGGCATGGGGCCTGAGGGCCATGAGGGCCACAGAAGAGGCACTGAACAGAGCTTCTGGCCAAAGAGTCCAGCTGAGACTGTACCCTGCCTGTTCCTGCCCCGTCTGGCCACCCAGACCTGCTCCTCACAGGCCTCACCCCAGACCATGTTGAAAGCACCACAGCCCTGTGCCCGAGTTCAGCCCACACCCCGTTCTGTTGTTTGTGGCGCAGACACCTTGCCACAGCCCTTGGGGTGGGAGCTGTTATCAGACTCACTTCACAGACGGTATCGTCAAGCACAGAGCGGAGGGCCCCATCTCAGCCAACGGGGATTTGAGCCCATCCCCTGAGCCCAGACGGTCTGAGCCCAGCACATCTGCCTGCTCCAGGCTGCATCTTGTCCTCATCATTTAGGCTTGGCTCAGGCTCGGCCCAGGCACCCAGACCCGTGGGGACCCCAGAGCCCACACCTGTGCCTCCACACCCTGTCCCACGACCCCGCTTCCCCATGTCAAAGCCTTGGCCCCCGGTGCAGGGCTGAGTCAGAGCCAGGCCAGTGGATGCCCACTGACCTCCACTGAACAAAGGCTGGGGCCGTCCTAGCAGTGGGAGGGTCTTTCAGAACCCACAGGGAGCGAAGTGGGAGGGAAGAGTGACAGGCGCAACCGCAGGTTCTGTGTCCAGTTTAACAGTTCAAGGAGTTTTGACTGGGGAAAAATAACTCTTCCCTCTAAAGCATCCTGATTCAGCATTGGACAGAGTCCCTTGAACTGGGTTGGGCCAGTTCCATCTTTATGAATCTTATGTCTACCACCTTTGAATGAAATGGCCAAATAAACTGGACCCTCAGGGCAGGGCTCTCTCAGTAATCACATCTCTGGAACACCTGAGCACAAAATACCTAAACTCCACCGGATGCAATAAACTCACCAAGTGTGGACAGGAGGAATTAGACAGCGGCCCTGCCCTGGAGGGACTCAGGGGAGAGAAGGCGAAACCCAGCCAAGGACAGTGAGTTGCTAAACTCTGCTGGGTCCGCTGCACCTTCCATGCCTCCACCCAGCTGGGGAGGGCAGAGAACTTGTGGCTGGGTTGGTGGGAGAGAGAACTGGGGGTTCCCAGAGGAGAAGACATTTGATACAATCTCCAAGGAAAAGTCATAAAACTGGAAAGGACGGGGCGTTCCTCATGAAGGGCAAGAACACAAGCAAACCAGTGAGCTTGACTGGAGCATCAAGCTGGAGTATGGCTACAGAGGTGTCCTCGGCCTGAGGCCGCTCGCCCCTATCTCTTCCTCTTCTTTTCTCCCTGGTAGTACCAGGGAGCCCGGGCCCTGCGCACTGAGTTTGTCCCCTGCCCTTATTCATCTCTTTATTTATTGCTTACTCACCCAGGCTGGGCTTGAACTTGTGATCCAAACTCCACCTCCCAGAGCGCTCGGACTAAACATGCGCCACCACGTCTGGCTCCGTCCACTTTTTATTCTTCCTTCCTGCCCCTTTATCTGTGAGACTGACACTTTCTCCCTCTTTCCACAGTTCCTGGATGACTGACTGCCCCTCTGACCCCACAGCTGCTGGTGGTGGAGCGGCTCCACGTGGGACCCCACGGGCCCCTTCAGCAGCCAGGACCCGGTGCCCACCCCTAAACTCTCTACATGGCAGGGAAAAGTAGGGTGGTCTGTCTTGAATAGGATTGAAGTGTGTCCCCCTGAGTCTCGTGTGCTGACAGGGGACCCCCATCACAGCAGCACCAAACCTTTTAAAGGTGTAGCAGAAGGTACCGTAATGGGGCCACTGGGCTGGGGCAGTGCTGTCCTCAGAAAGGATTAACGTGGGTGCAGTGGAACTGGATCCGCCCTGAGGGGATGGGCTGCTCATAAGGAGCCTGGCATCTCTCCTGGATCCTCCTCCTGCACAGTTCCAGGATGCTTTTTACTTCTCTTCCATAGCATCACACAGCCAGGGGGCTCTCACGGTCTCACCAGGATGTGGTGCCGTGCTGTCTGGACCCACTGGTGACCAGAATCCTGAGGCAAATGAACCTCTTTATAAGTTTTCCAGCCTCGGTCATTTTATTACAGCAGCACAAAACAGTCTCAGATGGATCGGGGGATCCTTAAAGACCAGCCACTAGGGAAGAATGAAGAGAGGGTTCCAGGTGAACATATTCACATGCTCACACTTATGCACTCCTGCCACACACACCCACACAATCTCACACACACTCTTGCAAGTTTGCTGCGTCTCCGCTGTATACCTTGGAGCCAGCCCTCCCACCGTGATAGGAGTATATTTCACCAAAAGCTGGATGGTCAGCCCGTCTTCCTTCACAGACCTGCAGGGCTAGGACGGTCTCAGCCGCTGTCACCAAACCCCAAGTGCTCCGACCCTCTGGACTCCCTTCTCTGCCCATGTACTCTGAGCCATGCCTCTGTTCCACTCCCTCCTGGGTCCAACCAGCATCTTCACTCCTCCAAATAGGTTTTAGGGGAGCACTGAGGGCTCAGGAAATGTCCCAGAGATGACAGAAGCAGACCTCAGATACCTAGTTCTCCTGGGGCTGTGGCCTCACAGCCAGCATCCTCTTCCTTGATCCCTGGGCCCTGCTACTGGCTAAAACTGAACACCAGGTTATCCTGCCCCACAGAGCCAAGGACTGGGGCATCTAAGGTGGGCACCAGAGAGCAAGTGGAGGCTGGATACATGCTGGTGCGGAGACAGGTACTTCCCCGGGGCCAGTGGAGCGAGAGCTTGTGTGCCCATATTCCTATCCTGAGAGGACCAGCCTCAGACCGCTCAAATGGGGCTGGGTCGGGCCAAGGGCTCCTTTCTGTCTCCCTCCCCAGCTGACCGGAGGCAACATGGGCCAGAGAAGGGCGAGGCTCCCTGCAGCTCTCTGGGTCCAGCTCCAGGACAGGTGCCCAGGTCAGGGGGCAGGAGCAGCAGCAGGGAGTTCTCCTTTGTGTGACACAAGGCCAAGAGGGAGACCACACCTGTCCTGGGCAGGAGACTCTAGGGCAGGTGGCCAGACTTGGACCCAGCCTGGGCTTGGTGCTTGGCTAGGGCCCAGCCCTGAGGTCATCTCCAGCCACAGCCAGCTGCTGAAGTGGTGACAGTAGCACACTTCCTGGTGGCCCAAGCTGGGTCAGAGCTTCCGGGTTCTACTCATATGCTGGTTCCAGGAGAAACTGGCCTCAGCTCGGTGTGGAAAAGCAAACTTGTTTCAATTACAGTGGAAAAAAACAGCACCCCAAAGAACAGGTCACTCCGCCAGGTCTGCAGTAGCCATCCTGCCCTTCAAGCTGGTCAGCACCCAGAAATTAGAGGCCATTCCCAGCACAGCTCTGTCCCTCCAGGGATGCTGGCAGCCTGGCAGCCTGACAGCCTTCCCACCAGGTCCTGCGCCCAGACACAGCAGCAGGCCAGTCAGTGCAAGACCCAGCAGGAGCCTGGCATATAGGCTGACCTCTGCTCCTTGGCTCCCATGACCCCTGCCCTGCCCATCTGTAAAATGGGGGTGTTCATGCCCCAGGTTCACTGCATCTGTGAATACCAGATGCAGTGGCACAAAGGGAAGCACCAGGAGACGGGGATCCCACTTGTTAGGACAGCCCTGACCCCAAGAGCCAGCATCAGAAATACCCTGACATCCGGAGCACGTCAGCATGTGTGGAAAATGCCACACCTGACCTCATGTGAAGGATCACAGTCAAAACACAGGAACATTAACGTGGTATAAAAGTACCTTCCTGCTACACATGGAAGTGTACATGAAGCATAAATGGATTTTGAGTCTGGACTTGGGTCCCATCTCCCAAAATACCTGATTTTGTCTATGCAAATATTTCAAAATCTGAAAAAATAAATTGAGACCTGAAACACTTCTGGTCCCGAGCATTTTGAATACAAGACAATCTGGGCTTTCAAAGCCATTGGGTCCCCAGAGCTATTGCCAGGCCCACAGTGTGAGGCACTCTGACAGGACCTGACCAGTGGCAGCATCCTCACTCCAGGCTGCAGAGCCCGCACTCAGCCACCTCCAAGAAGCTGACTCCCGCCTCACCTTGGCCCTAACTATACCATAAATGGCCCTGTTACTGATGCCCAGGCTACCCTTCTGCAGGGGCCTAAGCCCCAGTCATGGAGCCAAAAAAGATGAAATAATTCCAATGTAGAACTTGAATTAGGAGAAACTGCAGGCCAGCAAGGCGGGACCCAGGCTTTCTGCTCCTGGTGAGCAGCAACCTGGGCCTCTCTGCCTCCATATGGCCAGCGACCCTCACGGCTCCCAGCCTCCACCATTCTGAGCCTCCACCACCTGCCTGCCTTCGCTGCTTTTCCTGCCCTGGCCAGCTGCCTCGGACTGTGGGCCTCAGCCTCACCTTCTCCCCACATGTGCTTTCTTCTTGTACAATTTTTGCAGAGCTGTCCTGAGAGCCACAGCTGCTTCCTGTTAGTATGTGCCGGGCTTTGGGGAGAGGGAATGGGGCTCTGTCACCTCATCCCGGTCTCCAGCACTTGAGGGCCATGCCTGTTGTTCTATGGATGCCTCATCCCCTCCCACCCCACCCTGGCGCTTACCGGTCCCTGCTGGCCCACAGACAGCTTCCCTGTGCAGCTTTGCATTTTGTGCACTGGAGTGAAATTGGGAGCACACTTCTGGGGGTCTGTCTTCCCCACTGCATTGTGGGACAACTCTCCCTGTTTCTGAATTTTCCACTCAGCCCTGAGTCAAGGCCCAGGCCACAGCTCTGTCCCTGTGCACACAGTAGACTTCAGGGTGTCCCCCATCCCCCCCAAAGGTGCCTTAAAGTCAGGAGCCAAGCAAACCTGAGTGGCAGTGAGGGGCACTCAGGAATGCCGGTCACGCTCTCTGACCACCAGCACCCCGGCCCTGACTCCTGGCAGAGCCACCAGAACCCTGTCCCTGTAAGTTATACCCTGTGACTTTGGAAGGGCAGTTATCGAAGGGCCAGATAGTGTCTGCACACCCCACTGGATGAGAAGCCGTGAGAGCCCTGCCAGCCTGTTCAACACCATGGCTATGTCCTCAGCAGGACAATATCCCCTAGATGCCACAGACAGGCCCTTCATGCACACACCCACAGCCCACCTGCAGAACACCCTCCCTCCCATGGGATCCCTGGGGGACTCCCCACAGAAGCCACATTCAGAAGTGCCAGCAATACTTTTCTGAAAATAAACCCAGTGTGGTGCCGGGGCTAGGCAGGGGCTCATGGCTGACCCTACCAGACTTGGCTCTGTGTCCCTGGGTCTCCCTGTACTTGTACTTGTACAGAGCTTTGGTCCCCAATTTTTGGTGAACCCCACAAACCAACCTACCAATGCTGGAAGCTACAGGTCCTTCTATAAAGATGTATTAGCCTGATTTCTAAAATACCCCAAGCTAGGACTTTACAAGTAAAAGAAGTTTGTTTAGCTCATAGTTCTGGAGATCCAGGGTCCACGGGGGCTCTTCTGGTTGGGTCTCTGGTCAAGGTCTGACAGCCAGTGGAGTCATAACAGCAAGATTGTGTGGTAAGAAGTGATCACATCTCAAAGTAGGAAACCAGAGAGACTGGAATCCCCCAATCTCTTCCAAGGGCAGGCCCCCAATGACCTAAAGACATCCCCCAAGGCCTCACCTCTTAATGGTGCCATACCACCTCTCAGCATTGTCACACAGGAAACCAACCTCAGGGGGACACACTCCAACCGAACCCAAGCCATTGCAAAGAGGCTGGAAGGCGGAGAAAAGGCGATCTGGGTGAGAAAAGAACCAGGATCTCAAGAGAAAAAGAAAAAACAATGAGTCCAGTTCATTCAAGGGGAAGCCCAACACAGAGGCTCTGTCCGTGTCGTGTCTAGGGATGCTCCACTAGAACTTAAGTCTCTCTGTAGAAGTGCCAGCCCACAAGACAATTCCACCCTGCTCTGGCTTAGATTAAAGTTCACAGCGTCACGTGCTGGTGAGGATGTGAAGGCAAAGGAACTCCAGCAGCGCTGAAAACAAGGAAATGGTGGGACCACTCTGGAAAGCTGCCTGGCATTTTCTTATGTAATTAGGCATACACGTGTCCTAGGAATGAATACTTCTATCCTTACGTAGCTACCCTAGAGCAACGGAAACTTGTCACAAAAAGACAGGTAAGTGCCTTAGTTGCGCTGTCACAGCTGTCTTGATGTCCTGAACTGATTCAAACCTTCACCTATCACGATCATTTTGACTTTGAGGGTGAGCCAGAAATCAGTCAGTGACAGGCACTGCCAATCAGGCAGAGAAAGACACGCCATATTTTTTGAACCTACCTTCCAGTAGAATGGCATTTGGCGACAGCATTCACTGTAGTGAATGCGCCAGAAGTCAGTCAGTGACAGGCACTGCCAATCAGGCAGAGAAAGATACGCCATAATATTTTTTGAACCTACCTTCCGGTAGAATGGCATTTGGCGACAGCTTTCACTGTAGTTTTTGCTACACCAGCTAACGACGCTCACGAAAGAGGCCTTCTGGCACTGCTTCAAACAGTGCCAGGAACAACGGGGTAGGTATGATCAAAGCAAGGCGGGTATTCTGAAGGAGGTTAGTGGCAATGTGTCTTTTACTGGAATTTTTAAAATTTAAACATTCACAATATATTTTGATCACAATATATTTAGATAAGAATGTCTAATGCAGTTGTATTCACAATAGCCCGAGACTAGAATTGAACTTTCTGGCCATCAACAGGATGAAAGATCATACCATAAAAGTTCTCATAAAATGGAATAGCACTCAGCAATAGAGAGAAGCTACAGATGCACGGAGCAACTACACAGATGAGTTTCGGAACCATCTTGCTGAGTAAAGGGAACCAAATGCAACAGAGAACAGAGCTCTACATGGAGAAAACTGATCTGCAGAGACAGGCAGAGCACAGAGGCCTGGGACCGGGCCGGGGCTGAGGATGGGAGCGGACCCACAGAGGCTCGCTCTGGGAGCTGAGGGACGCATTCTGTGTGCTCACCAGGGTGGTGGTCACACGGGCATCCACATCTGTCCAAATTAATCCGCATATACACTTTAGAAATGGTGTGCTGTGTTGAATGTCACCTCAACCTCCATGGAGCTGGTCTTTTGAAAAGCTCTCCAGGGCTCAGGTCATCTCGAAGATCCCACCGCTCCCTGCCTTGATTTACCCTCCTCTGAGGCCCCCCTCGTCTCCTGCCCTCCAGCCTTGATCCCTGACCTGCAACATAGCCAACACCAGGCTGAGGCACCCCATGCCATCAGAGCCCTAGCTCTTCCGGAGAGAACCTGCTGGCACGGGAGGCTGTTTTAGCTCTCTGATGAACACGTTGCTGCCCCTTGCCTGCTCTGTCCCCTTGGCAAGTTGGTGCTGGAAATGCAGGCCCTGGATCCTCACTGTGGATTCTCTGTCCATGACCATGGAGGAGGCAGTTCCAGGGGTCTGAGGGCACAGGAGCATCCAGGGGAAGCTGGAAGGAAGTAACTTCATGAGAGCAGAAGCTCGAGGAGCAGTGGCCATGGGTGACAGGTGGGGTGGCAAGCATGCCCTGAGGTGCTGAGGAGCCTGCCCTGCCTGCACACCTCCACAGCAGCATTCACTTGCACAGCCCGCCCTGGGGCCAGCTGCAGCATGCTGACAAGCACAGGCAAACCCGCCAGAAGCAGAACCAGACCAGGCCCCAGTCTCCATCACCGTGCTACCTGCTGTCCAGCCTTGAGCAGGGGACATGCGCAGGATTCAAGATCATGCTTCCCAGGAAGTGGCCATCAGGGAGTGCAGCTCTGCAAGGAAACAGGCCACCTGGCTAGTCTCAGCGCCACCCTCCCGGGCCCACATGTAGTAGTGTGATCAAAATATGAGGGGCTGCTGGGCACGGTGGTGCATGCCTATAATCCCAGCACTTGGGAGGCTGAAGAAAGGGGATCGCTAGCAGGGTAGTGAGTGTGAGGCCACCCTGGACTGCATAGCAAGACCCTGTCTCAACAAACAACAAAAAAGCAAATATATTTTAAATATATAGAAATAAACCTATATAAAACCAAAAATATATAGGGCTTAAATTGAAATGTATGGAGGCTGCAGAGCCGACAGGACCACGGGGCCCAGATCCATGAAGTGGTGGTTACTAATTTCATCACATCAAAGCGCAGCCTGTCAGCCTCGGCGCCATGCCTCATCCCCGCTTCAGTGGGAGGTCGGTCATCAGGGTCAGGACAAGCTGGAGCAGACAGGCAGCGAGCCAGGGTGCTCCTGAGGCAGGCAAACACGACGGAGCCGTGGCGAGCTCCCCTAGTCTGTCCTTTCACTTCTGAGGTGACTCCTCGGGCCTCACTCGGAGCTGGGGTCTCCCTGAGACCGTAACTGGAGTCAGACCCAGAGACACCAACCAGAGGCTGAGGCAGAGAAGATCTCAGAACCTGCCGGCTCTGCTGCCAAGTGGCACCTGAAGGCAGAGGGCTGGGAAGCCCAGCGGTGATCACTCCAGGGCTCACAGATCAGCTCTGGCTTTGGCTCCCAGAAGCTGACTGAGGGACTCTGGGGCTGGCTGCCCCTCTGCAGATACCTTCCCATTTCTAGCCAGACCTCAACATTTCCAGCTTCAAGTTAGAGCTGGTCACCTGGGCAAGCTCAGCTTCCAGGCCGCAGGGATTCTGCTGGTGTAAACCCAGCTGCCCGTCAGGCCAGTGATCACGACAAGCTATCTGCTGAGGTCTCCCAGAGAAGACGCTTCTCTGTTCATGGGAAGAGGTGGAAAGACAAGCTCTGTCTCTACAAGGGACAGCGTGACTGTGCTAACAGTCACTCTGCTACCGAGGAGAGATGCAGCCTTAGGACAAGCCAATGCTGCTGGAGACACAGAGAGACCCGTGTCCCTTGGGTTCCTGAGGGCTGGACCAAGCCTCCTCGACAGTCCATGCTACCCCAAGGACTTTGATTAAGTAAATCAATTATCTCCAGGTACAGTTTGAATTCAGAAGCTCAAAACAACATACCCAGTCCTTAGGCTCTCTCTAATTCCTTTTCCCCAATATACCACATGTTTTCTTTTTCCAGTACTGGGGACTAAACCCAGGGCCTTCTCACCAAGCTACATTCCCCATCCCTACTGTGTGTGTGTGTGTGACAGAGACAGGCACAGAGACACAGAGAGACAGAGAGACACAGGGAGAGAGAGCCTTGCTAAGTTGCTAAGTTGCCCAGGCTGGACTCCAACCTGCAGTCCTCCTGCTCAGCCTTCCAGAGTGCTGGAATTACAGCTTCTACCACAGCAGCTTATAGATGGCTTTGCTTTCTGCCTCCTCATAGTGGTAATGTGGCTGTGAACAGTCCCAGGCCTTCCCTTTCCCATGTCCCATGTTCAAAAAGAAAGAAAGCATTTCTTCCTACAATTTCCCACGAGTGCTAGGATTCATCCAATTAAGTCAGCCTGAGGGACAGGCCTACCATGCGCCCACAGCTGTGGCCAGGTCTAGCCCTGCCTGCTGCTGTGGAGACTGGTGGACCCTACTGAGGACACATGGTCTGAGAATGGAGGAGGGAGAGCCAGGTTCCAAAGGCACCCTATCACAGAACGAAGAAGGAGGGAAATGGCTTTGGGACAGCAAAGGCCACAGGGAAGACCATAGCACCATTTCCTCAGCCCTGAAGGACTCGCCAAGGCTGCACACCAAGCTCCCAAGAAGGGGTCAGCCTTCGAGGGACACCCATGTAACCCCTAGCCTTCCACGTCAACCAGCCTCTCCCATAGCCGGCATGGAAATTGCTCTACCCAGAACAGCACCTCCAAACCCACGTGCATCACTCCAGCGCTCTCCCCAGCCCACAGGCCTGTCCTGACCTGGGTCTTGTCCACACTCACGTCTCCTCTCCATGGGGGCTGGGAAGGAGCTGATCATTCACCTGATCATTCCCCAGGTTTTCTGCAATCCTCCTGCAACGCCAGCCAAGCCCCTTCTCAAATGATCAGGCTTAAGCTGGTGGAGAGCCCCCCTGAAAACTGAAGACCCCCTGGCCAGCTCCTACTTCCCTCACCAGATCCTGTGCCGGTGCACACCCCCAAGACCTTTGCACAGGCTGGCCTGCACTCCAGCCCCGAAGCACTCTCCTCCCCACCGCCCCTCCCCATGGCCTCCTCCCGGCCTTGTAAGGGAAGCGTTGACCCCAGAGTCTCTGCTGTACACAGGAACGGTCCCCCAGTTGCCCAGGAAAGGGTTAATAAGATTGGCTGTCATCGAGATGTACCCACCCCCAGGCTCCGGATGAAGATAGAAACGGTATTTATGATTTCTCCCCAACGTTTCTGGAAAGGATTTAAGGTGCTTACAAGGATACACATATATAACGAGATTGCATAAATTAAATGTGGGAGCAAAAAAAGAACGAAAAACAAGGATGCTTTGTGCTTGCTGGGGGGGGGGGCGTGTTCCAGCAGCAGCCTGGAAAAGCAAGCCAGGCCACTGGAGGCCTGGAGCTTGGGGATGTTAACATGCACACACAGTCACCTGGGAGACCTCCCAGCAGTGACAGGAGCACCTCCCGAGGGACCCAAAGCCAAGAACACTGGAGGGGGATGGGGCTCGCTAGGCAGGCAAGCAGCAGGGACAGGGATGGGCGGAGCCACCCTGGTGTGGCCAGAGGGGGTGTACAGCTGCCACACTCTGGGCAGATGCTGACCATCTGTGCTGGCCTCTGGATGGGCTCAGAGAGCAGCTCAGCCTCTCTGGTCTCTGCCTGAGGCAGGCTGCCACCCACAGCCTCTGTGGCTGAGCCAGGACCCACCCCTGCTTGGTCACTGCCTGGCCCCCCCTCAGGGCATTCCTGGACCCAACAAGTCCTATCCACTTCTTGGCCCCTCAACTCTTCGCTCCCTCAGACCTTTTGCCATCAGCATTTATTAAGCCACTGGCGGGTGTAGTCTGGGGATGTGGAGATTACAGAGGAAAAGAGAAATGTCTGAACTAAAGACTCCCAAGTCTTGCTGACCTTTGACCCACGTGACATCAGGAGAGCCATACTGCTCAAGAGAGGTGAGGGAGAGCCAGGTGGATGCATGGATCACAGGTACTTGGAGGAAAGGTTCTAGTTTGTAGAGGGAGCAGCTTGGGACAGCGTACTTCATGATGCAAGCTATCCAGACATAGGGGACCATGGGACAAGTGAAGTCCCTGCTGTCACAGCAGTTTAGGTAAGAAGGGAGGAAGGACCCAAGGCCACTTGGATCTTAATGCAAAGTAACTTCACTGGTACCCCCAGGCCCACAAGGCCTTGGACAGACCAGCTACACATGAACAAGTCTAACTTTACGGCATCTGGTATGTTTTGTTTTCTGATTACAAAAGTATACACCCTCAGTATAAAAAAAATAATAACAATTTTAAAATGCAAAAGACACAAAAAAGAGCTCCAATTCTCTGTGGTTATCAGTATTTTGGAAAACTGCATGAAAACCTCAATGGTCAGCTAGGTGTGGTGATGCACTTCCATAATCCCAACATTCTGGGCAGTAGAGGCAGGGAGGGGTGGATCTGTAACTCATATCACTGACAAGGGGCTAACTTCCTAATACACAAACAGAACCTAGAAATCATGTAAAGGAGATAGAATTAAGGTAGATGCAGTACTAGCATACAAGTTGAAGGAGAGTAGGGTAAATGCTATGAACTTTTCTGTAGGCTTTGTGTCCTTCATGAAGAAGATGTAATTGGTTACATGATAGGCTTTCATAAATTAAGGACTTGTATAGTGATTTCTAGGCTGACTGCTAAAATAACAGGACTCTTCCAGAATTCAGAACAGTGACCACCATGGGAGAAGAGGGAGTCAAGTCTTGAGACAAAGCACACAGGGCAGATGAGTTCAAGGGTGTTGAGCAATTTTATGTGCCTCTCCTCATGTGTGCTGTGTTTCACGGGTTTTTAAAGAATATTAAAAGATGCCCAACCCATTCATAGTAAGTGAACAAATGTGTTCACTATTTTTCAAAGATTGAAACCTCAGGAAGCCACTGTATGGGCAGGAAGATGTAAAAAGCAGATTCTGCAGTGCTCCTGGCAGTGAATAAGCTCACGTGCCCCGCACCAAGGTGCTCCAGTGATTTCAGTTCAAGTGCCCAGAATCAAAGCTTCCCCACCTGTAGGGTCTTATTCTATAAACAGCATTATCCACGTGTCAGTGGTCCTGCACAGAAGCTGCTCCACTGCAGCGATGGGGAGCAACGCAGCACTAACTGTCAAATGCATTCATCCCCTGGAGCTGGTCTCAGACCAGTGAGGATTCGAAAGTGGTTGAGTGCTCAAGTCTCTTACATGAAATGGTGTGGTATTTCCATATAACCCATGCAAGACTCCTATGCACTTTAAATCATTTCAAGATTACTTATGGTGCCTAATAGCATGTAAGTGCTATATTAGTATACTGTATTGTTTAGGAGATAAAGACAAGAAAAATCTGTGCATGTTTAGTACAGATGCAATATTTCCTCAAATACTGTAACTTTTATCCAAAGTTGGCTGACTCCACAGACCTGAAACCTATAGACACAAAAGGCCAACTATGTGACATTTCCAAGTAGTGGGATATTACACTGCCACAAAATGAACACTTTTCTGGGTCTGGTGTGTAATTATAGTCACGACTACAGTCATGAAGTGAAAAGCAAGAGAAAGAAAGAAACAGCAGCACGTACGAGCTAACCATTGTGTGAAAGCCGCTGCGGAGGGGGGTCTACATGCATCTCTTTGGCTAGATAATCATAAAATTTCTAAAATAAAACATCCCTGGAAGGCTATACCAGAAACTGGTAACACTGGTGCTGACGGCCTAGAAGGCATGGTTAGAAAGCATTATTTTTCACTACATACTCTTTTATGGTGTTTGAACTTTAAAAATTAATGTAAATATTTAAAAATACAAGCAAAGCCAGGAGGAAAGTGGTGGTGCACACTTGTAATCCCAGCACTCTGGGAGGCTCAGGAGGATAACGAGTGTGAGCCTAGCCTTAAAACAAAAGGATGTAGTAAGACCGTGTCTCACACTTTAAAACACACACAGAAAGGGCCTGAGGATGTAACTCTGTATGACAGAAACAAAGAAAGAAAAGAAGGAAGAAAGAAAGAAAGAGAGAAGGGAGGGAAGGAGGGAAGAAAGAAGGCAGGCAGGGAGGCAGGGAGGCAGGAAGGCAGGAAGGCAGGAAGGCAGGAAGGAAGGAAGGAAGGAAGGCAGGAAGGAAGGAAGGCAGGAAGGCAGGAAGGAAGAGAGGCAGGCAGGAAGGAAGGAAGGGAGGCAAGCAGGAAGGAAGGAAGGAAGGGAGGAAGGAAGGAAGGCAGGAAGGAAGGAAGGCAGGAAGGAAGGAAGGGAGGCAGGCAGGAAGGAAGGAAAGAATCATGATGAAAACTTGCCACAGCCCAGCCAGCCCGGGCCACACAATTCGGAAGGCGTCTGTAGGGAAGGAAGTGCACAGTAGAGATCAGAGCCCCATCTCACTACTGTCTGAAAGCGTGCCGATTCCCCCAGGAGAATGGAGTTGGACGTGCCCAGGCAGCCTCCTCCCAGGCACTATCATCCTTTGACCATCTGAAGGTACAAGGGATGTGGCACCTGCCCTCTGAAGCAACAGCGATGCCAGGCCAGAGGAGGCAGGTCGGGATACAACAGGACCTGCAGTCACCTTGTTACCTGTTAGTGTGGTGGCCAGCGGTCCTTTGCCGATGTCCAATTCTTTGAACAGGAAAACCAATGAATTTTGCACAAGTTCAAAGTTTACTTAAAGTAAAACAAGAATAAATAGAATTGAAAACAGGACAGAAAATACCCCTTGCACACAGACAAGTCACCGCAAGAGAGGGAAGACAAGAAGCAGGCCCCATGGCCGCCATCTTTGATAACCTCTACCAACATCAGATCCCAGTTTTCAAAAGCTGTTCTACGCATGCGTCTCAGCCGTGATTTCCCCCCTCTCCGCGATAGGAGGGTCTCGCCCTATTGTGCAGCCTCTTTGGCATGCCCTGACCTCCACGAGTTGAGCAGATAAAGATGGAGCAGAAGTTTGTATCCACAGCAGGAGGGAGGCGGTCACATCGCAGGCACACGTGCACTCCTGCATTGATGTGTACAAAACTTGGCTCGTTTTGTTCACACTGTTTTATAGGCTCCTTTCTCCACTTTATAGTTTATGGGGAATGTTTTCTCACATCAGTAGCTACTCTTTTACTGCCTAGGTTTTAACGTCCGAAGTTTACTCAATCAATTCACTGTGAAGTGTTGAGATTTTTCACTATCATAATTACAGCTGTGGTGGAAATCAGTACAGCTAAATTTTGGTGCCCAGCATTAACTCTATCCTTAAAACAGTATCCTAGACACTTCTGATTTAAGCACATACACATTCTGCAGCTTTTTGATGCACATTACCACACTGTCTTTAAAAACCCAGTTGCCTTTGACCCAGTTTGTGCTGGTGAGGTCAGTCTTCCAACTGCCTGTCAAACTCAGGTGTCCTCGTGGTTTCTTCTTTACCTGTTTAATATTGGAGAACGGGCTCATTCTTGCTGTAGTTCGCATCCTTTGACCAGTACTTGGGTTGAGGCTTTTTCACGTGGTTCTTTTCCCTATTTTTATTTCTAACACAAACCGCCTGTATGTGTCTCCTGTACACACCCAGCACCTTCCTACCCCCTCCCCCTTTGGGCAGCCCTTCCTTACACACCTGTAGCTGTCAAGAGTCTACACATCTTTTAAGCTCAAGGTCAAATTCCCCAACCCTGATTTTCCTTCTGGGTAGTCATTTCACACCACTCTTGGTCCTGGTTCAGTGGTCACATTTGCACACTGGGAGCCCCACTGTCTACATACCAGCAGTTTACTTCACTCCTCAGTCCCAAGACTTGGCCACTGCCCCCACCTACAGGCCCCAGGGCAACAACACTTACTGGACACCTGTTATCCAGCTAGGGCTCCAGGAACAAGCCAGGCACCATCCCTGATCACAAATCCATCCACCACACAGAGAGTGCCAAAGACAGCCACCTTCTGACAGCCTGGGGCAGTCTGACTCACAGCCTGGGCTGGCGACTCCTGGTGCTGTCAACTGTTGTGGGGAAGCTGAGTCCCAGAGACCTCCTCCAGACTACAGGAGAAGGCAGAGCTCTCAGCTGAGATTCTGTTATAAGCAGAGCCTGAGTGGGGTTTAGTTTAGAGATCTTGGAGGGGTCAGACAAGGAGAAAGGGGGCTACTAGGAGGAGATGCTTTAGGAAACTAATGTTAGAGCTTTAAAGAATTGGTTCCATGGTAGGTATATTGGAATATGCTTATAAGTCCAACATTCTAGGAGGCTAAAGTAAGAGGATCACAAGTTTGAATCCCACCTGGGGAACTTAGTGTTCCCTCAAAAAACAAAACAAAGCAAATTTAAAGTACTGAGGATATAGCTCAGTGCAAAGGCCCTGGGTTCAATCCCCAATATCCCTGTCAGTCCCAACATTGTTTGATCTTGTTCAGCAACTGTCCAGCACTGGGTATCTCAGGCCATGTTCTCTGGTCACTGATATTTTGACAACTCTCAGCCACATGAAGAATTGAAAGTATGGTTTCCAGAGACAGGGGAAAGACCCCGAGACTAGAAAGCTGAGGGTCTGCTGGCAGGTGGTAGATGGAAAGGAAACCTCCTTGAAGACAGGCTGGAAAGAGGCACTGATGAAGTCCTGCTGAGGTAAACCAAGGTCAAGCCACGAAACACCAAGGACACCAGTCCTTTGGATTTGAACTTTACCCTGAGAGCCAGGAGTGAGGGAAATGACACTAACAGATTTGCATCCTGGGGGTAAGGTGGGAGTCACAGTCCTCCTGGAGGTACAGGTACTACCATGAGTGAGGGTCATGCATGCCTGAGGGGGTACAGGAAGAGACAGAATGAGTTTGGGGGCTCCCAGGACCCCCTCAGGCCTGCTGGGCACAGTGAGGTGCAAGGCACACCCTCTGGAAGCCCCCTGGGCAGTGGCACCCAACAAAGCCTTTTTACCTTCAAGAGCAGCCCCAAGATGCTGGACAGCACCTGACCCCACTGATTGAGGGCAGCCCACCCAGCCTCGGCCTCTCCCAACACTCCAGGGACACTCCTGGTGTCATCCGCAAAGAGGCAATTCTGCAGTTGGGGTGACCTTGGCTCCCAGCACTGGAGATGACAAATTTCTTTTCTTCCTGCTGAAAACATAATCCACCCTTTCATGGCTCTCTGGGGACTGGCAGCACAGCACATGCATTATGGAAGCTGCTGCTGGCTCATTCCGGTTGTCTCCGGGGCTGGCTCGGCTCCCATTCTCCCTTAAGCCCTTCAGAGATCATGTTTGAGAGCAGCTCAGTGCCAAGGGGCAGATTCCAGGAGGTTCCTGAAAAACATTGTATTTCTCTATCAGCTGCTGCTGTCCTGGTTTCTGGATTTTCATGTATCAATTTAGGCAAGAATAAGTTTCTCTCACATTTTGTGACCAGCAGGGATCTGCCCTCATGGGATCCAGCCACATGCTTGGGGAGTCCGTGGGTCCCCAAAGCCAGTCCTTGGGTCCTGGTAGATTTTTCCAGAGACCTGAAGCCAAGAATCTTCAGGTGATGGACAGGAAGAAAGCACTGATGGAAGTGCTAGCAAGGTAAACTGAGGCCAGGCCACAAAAAGGCAAGGAAATCAAGCCTTTGAATTTGAACTTCATCCTGAAAGCTTCATGAGAACTAGAGAAATGTTGGTCAGAAAAGTGACACCAACAGATTTGCACCCTAGGAAGATCTGTAGACAAACTCCAGAAGGGTCTCTAGCAGGGAGGGTCTGTTTTCTGTTGCTGTGACAGCGTGCCTGAGAAGAGCAACGTAAGAAGAGAAGGTTTATTGGGGCTCACGGTCTCAGAGACTCCAGTCCGTGGTCAGCCGGCTCAGAAGTGAGGCAGAAACATCATGGCAGGAGGATGGGATGGTGGAGAGTGGCTCACCTGAGACAAAGAGGAGGAGCCAGAGAGAAAGGAGCCAGGGATGAAATACGCCCTCAAAGCACAGACCCAGAGGGCTGCTTCATCCAACTGGACTCCACCTCCCAATAAGCCCATTCAGTTCACGAACTCATCCGTAGATTAGCCCCGGTGATGACGTTAGAGCTCTCCTGATCCATTTTCCAAAAGCCTATCAGCTGGAAACCAAACCTTCACTACAGTGAGCATTTTGAGGGGGATTTTAGACCTCAACAATAAGAGAGCAGTATAGCAACTCAGGAAGGAAGCTGCCAGTTTGGGGAAGCACCAGCAGATAAAATGAGAGCTTCCCACAGAAGATACTGTGCGTGTGTGTGTGCGTGTGTGTGTGTGTGTGTGCATGTGTTTTACTGGGGATTGAATCTAGGACTTTGTGCCTGGTAAGCACATGCACCACCTCTGAGGTACACCCCTCACCCCACCTGGTGCATCTGAGAGATGGGATTGGTGGGAAGACTGGTGGAATGAGCAGTAGAGGCGAGGCCCAGGAGAAGGCCAGTATTGGTGGCCATCTGCTCTGAACACCAGTAGATAGAGGGACTAATAGAGGAGATGGACGCCACAGAGGGTAGGGTAGAAAGACAGAAGTGCAGTGTGGACCACACAGAGTTTGAGGTGTCTGTGGAATGTGGAATGCCCAGAAGGCAAGATGATGTTGGCCAAGCAGAGAACGCTTCCCCGGTCTGCTCGGTGTTGGCACTTAGCCCTAGGGACCTTCCTTCAAGAAGAGATGCTTGTTTAATACTCATATGGATAAAGAACAGTGACCTCTGAGATAAGGGCTTTCAGGCTAAGGCCTGCAGGGGGAAGCAGGGTAAAGACAAGGCCCCTGGGACAGAACAGCCATGCAGGGCCCTGGTAGGCCCACCAAGAACAGGGACAAGAGCAAGCAGGACTAGAGCTGGTGTGACCAGCTTACATCCTATTTATCTGGTTGTTTGGTTGGTTGTTTGGTTAATTGGTTGGTTGGTCTGGTTGTTTCTTTTAGAGATGGCATCTTCTTATGTTGCCCAGGCTGACCTTGAGCCCCTAGGCTCAAAAACCCTCCTTCCTCAGTCTCTAGAGTAGCTGGAACTGTAGGTGTGTGCCACCATGCCCAGCTGGCTCACTTCTATGTCACAAATGTGGTAGAATGTTACCTACCTCCTCCTGGTCCAATTCTGAACACACTCAGGAAAAGTACAGCTGCTGATCGAAGGTGCCCTCCGCCACTGGTGCTCATCAGAAGAAGGGCCAGGAAGGACAGTCCCGGGAAATAAAGAAGACAGAGGGTACATGCACAGTCTGCGGTCTGCAAGGACCAGTTTTCACAGCAGAGTCGTCCTCCGTGACCACGGGGAATGGCTTCTAGGACTCCTCACAGGTACCACAGCCACAGTCAGTCAGTAGTCTTGTTTCAGTTTTTAAAAATACCTTAGTCATTTTTTTGTTGCTGTGACAAAATGCTGAACACCTGTAACTCAAAGGAGGCAAGGTTGCATAAAATTGCATAAAAATCAAGTCTTGAGTAAAACTGCATAGTGTTACGCATGCCCCACCACACATCCTCCCAAGTGCCCTAAACCACCTCGGATTACTCAGAACACCAACACTGTGTCATTACTGATAACAGTGGTGGTTAGAGGATAATGGCAGGAATGAAAGTCGTACACCTTCATTGCAGGAGCAGTTGCCACAGGGCTGGCCACACACTGCACACAGTGCTCTGTGGAGTGGCAGGCAGAGGCAGCAATGTGTGTCTGCACATCCTTTTATTCATAAGGATTCAACATAGTGGTCACTGCACAGCACATTCAAATCTTGCTTTGGTGATCTTTCTGGACTTCTTCCATATATTTTCTATCTGCAGTTGGTGGTATCCCTAGGTGATGGCCAATCACATCCAAAATCCTGAAGAGAACCAATGAGCAGCATTACCCTATCATGTATTAAAACATCATAAAATTTAATATAAGAACTGTGTGGTGCTGTGTAGACATAATCTCAACAGGCCAAGAGGGCAGATATAACCCCAAATCCATACAGGAAGTTAGTCAGCAATAAAGGCAGCACTTCAGTTAGTAAAGATGAATTTGTTAATAAATGATGGTGGGATCACGTAGTCACCTTCTGGAAAAAGATGGAGTTAGATCCATACCTCATACCACACATCATGACATTGCTAAAAGGATCACAAGTTAAAACACATAAATAAAATTATAACAATATGTGAGGACATATGGGTGACTACCTTTATAGGGTTTGAAGAGAGAAAACTTTAGCTTTCCAAACTATAACTCAAAACTCAGTGACCAAAAAGACATAGTCTTCACAAAAATCAAAAACTTCTGCAGTGCCAAAGCCACCATAAGAAAAGTCAAAGGTCTAAGAGAAAAAATATTTCCCTGGGCGCGACTCGGGGACACGTGACTCGGGGACTCGTCTGCTCCTCCGCCTCTCCCTCTCCGGCTCTTCCCTCGCCCTCTGTGTCCCGCCTGCTGCGGCAGCTCTCCTCCACAAGGCATGCCCAGCACGGTGTGTCTGCCTTGGCGCGACCATGGATGGAACCTCTGAAAACATAAGCCGAATGAATGCCTCTTCCTTTAAGGTGTGTGTGCTCAGTATTTTGTCTCAGCAATGGGAAGCTCATTACTAGTGAGCTTTTGCTTTTACTCCTCCCATCTAACTATAATTATGTGTCCTTTGATCCTCCTCTCCCCACCCCTTGCTCCCTTCTACTCTCCCAGCCTCTGGTAACCACTATTCTACTATTTCTGAGGTCAACTCTTTTGGATTCCATATATGAGTGACATTACTCAGTGTTTGCCTTTCTTGTGCCTGGTTTGTCTCACTTGACATAATGTCCTCCAAGTTCATCCATGATGCCAGGAATGACAGGTTTTCCTTCCTTTCATGGCAGGATGGTATTCCCCCGTTTATACACACGACATTTTCTTTATTCATCCATCAACTGATGGACACGTGGGTTGATTCCATGTCTTGGTTGCTGTGATGAGTGTTGCAATAAGCACAGGGATGCAGATGACCCTTCTACACACTGATTTCATTTCCTTTCGCTATCACTATGGCTCGTATCTGGATGTCCCTCCAAAGCCTTATGCACTCATGGTGGAGCTTTACAGAGGTGGCTGGATCAAGAGAGTGTGATGACTAAGTGAGTCCACTGATTGGCTTAGCACAGTTCTGGCTGCGGATAATGGGAAGCCCCGCCCCTGGTGTGGGCGGCACCAACCAGTGGGCTTGTAGTGCGGACTGGATAAAAACAAAAGGAATTCTTGCTGCTGCTGCTGCCTCTTGCCCGCCCTGCCACAGACTGTTTCTCCTCTGCCAAGCCCGCTGCCCCACTTCCCTGCCTTGGAGCCAACAAGCTATAAACTAAAACCCTACAAACTGTGAACCAAAATAAACTTTTCCTCCTTCTACTTGTGGGTATTGGGTATTTTGTCTCAGTAACAAAGAAGTAACTAAGACAGATTTATGCCACTAGTAGGATTGCTGGGTCCTATAGTAGTGTTGTTTTTAATTTTGCAGTGAACTTTCATATTGTTTGCCATATGGTTGCACTGATCTACATTCCTGTGTGTTTGCCCTTTGATCCAGCATTTCCCTTGTATATATAACCCTTTAGTTCTAGCCATGAGTGCAAGAGCAGTAGATTGGAAAGTTAAGTGAGGCCACAGGGGGCTTGCTGAAGAAACAGAAGCATGTGTCGCATCCACGCTTGAGGAGAGCTGTAAATACATGGCTGCCATCTTCCTGCCAGGTTCGCTGTCCACCCAGCTCAGAGCCCCTGGAGGCTGTTGTATGACTGTGCCACTGATTTCCTTGCTTTCTGACTCAGGTTGGATTCAGACAGTGGGACCAAGGCAGGGGATTTATCCCTTCCATGAAGGGTGAACTTAGCTGAATGCAACTTTAGCCAAAGCTCACAATCCCTGCCTGGCAGCCCTGTCCACCATCTCTCCCTCCAGGCCTAGGTCAGTAAGAACAAGGGTCACCCCCATGACTTCTCTATGTCCTACCACACCCCAGAAAGTCTCCCTTTAGAAAGCATCCCTCAAATTGCCCAATTTGTGCATGCCATCTGCTTTCCAGCAGGCCTCTGACTGAGGCAGCAGCTATTTATAAAAAGGACAAGGTATCAATCTGGAAAGAGTTCCAGGGCACCTTATTAAGTAAGAGTATCTAGTGCTGCCTTTTATGTGAGGATGGTGGCAGGAGAGGGCACGTGTGCAGCTGTGTCTGCTCGGCTCTGCGTACAGAAACACTGACAGGACCCACAGGAGGCTGAGAAAGCGGCTGTCAATCAAGGAGTGAAGAGCGGAGGGGGTGAGGAAGAGGGCACGCAGGAGTCTTCTGTGTGTGTTTCAGCATTCACATCTCTCTCCTTCCTCCCAGTCAGCTTCAGGGACCTCTGTGGAAGCAGCCGGATGGAAGCACTCTGGTTTTCCTCAGACACCTGGCCACACCTGCTGCTGTTGCTGCCGCTGACATTTGTGGTCCCTTCCCCTCAGAGCTGCTAATCCACACCATGAGAGTGGGAGGAGGCGTGCGCTGGGGAAGGGACCAGGGCAGAGGATTCAGCATTGTGCCTGGGATTAATGTGAAAGAGACTCCAGGGAATGCGTCCACTCCCTCCAGCATGTGACAGCACAGCTGGAAGTCACCATCTATAAGCCAGGCAGTGGGTCCTTACCAGACACCGAATTTGATGGTCCCTTGCTCTTGGACCTCCTGGCTCCAGAGCTGTAAGAAAGAAACACTATTTACCAGTCACCCACTGTGTGGTGTTTTCTTATAGCAGCCAGAAGGGACCAAGACACCAGGTCTCTCTGCAGGGCCTTATGCACAGGGCCATATGCACAGGGCCGCACAGGTTCACACAGGAAAGCACCCTGTGGTGAGTACCTGCAAGGTACTGGGTTGTGACGCTCGTGCACAGAGACGGGGACCCTGCCTGTGCCGCAGGAGTGGTTTCAGTTTATCAACAGCATCGAGGCCCAGGGGCTGTGTTAGTATCCTGGGGATGACACCACCAAGCACCACCGACAGCTGAGCCAGTGGGCACTGACTTCCTCACTGCGTGGAGGCTGGTGTTGCAGAGCTTGCTGCGCCCGAGGGCCCCTTCAAGGCCTGTGAGGGCCGCTTCCCCCCATGTCCTCACACGGTGTCTCCTACATGCCTGTGTCCTCGTCTCCTCCCCAGGAGGTACCTGGTGCCAGGTGCCAGTCATGACGGACTAGGGCCGCCCTAAGAACTCACATACCGTAAGCACCTCTTTCAGGGTGCTGTCTGCAAACCCTGAACATCCTGAGGTAGTGGGATTAGGATCTAGAGGGACACAGTTCAGAATGTAACTGTCTCTGCTCATCTGTGCTCTGTACCAACTAGGGATCAATTTGGCAATGAATAGCAGGAACTATAAAATAAAGAAGGGAAGCCATAGGGCTGGAGGTACAGCTCAGTGGGCTAAGTGCTTGCCGCTGAGCACTAGGGCGCTGAGTTCGATCCCCGGTCCCGGGAAAAAAAAAAAAAAAAAAAAGAAGGGAAGCCATGTGCCTCTCTCAGAGGTGGGCAAACTGGGGTTGCCAAGCCACTCTGCTCTGAAAGTCTGCAGGAACCCTGCGAAGGCTCTGTCAGGCTGGCCGCTATTTCCTAGACACCTGATTGCTGCTGTGGTGCCAGCCATCGTAAACTGCACCCCTAGCATTAGGAAGAGGGGAGAGGGAAAAACAAGACAAAGGTTATGCAGCCACTATTTATTAAGGAAGATTCCAAAACTTTCCTCTTTACCTTATTACGTGTCACAGTCCTGAACTTATATGGCCACATTTAGTTGCAAGGAAATCTTTGTTCTGAGAGGCTGTGTCCTACCAAAACATGGGCTCCTGTTATGACTGAAGACCATGATGCGGGGTATGCTTCAGTTTCCAGTGCACACACTTGCAAAAGTTGGCACTGTGTCTCTTGTGCTGATGGGAAGTTGAAATGGAGCTTCGCTGTCCTTCCAGCCCTGGTTCCCGTCATCAGTGGTCCCACCCGCACTGGTAGCTTCAGTGTGTACTGCTAGTTCCCAACCTCAGAATTTCCTGGATATTCTGCTTTTGGAATTGCCAGTTTTTCTCTTGGGTTAGCTTATGTCCTTATTGTTTATTGGTAAAATAGCTTATATATTTCAGTATTGCTCCTTGGGGGTTTGTTTGGTTTGATTCAGTTCGGTTCAGTTTGGTTCAGTTCCAGGCCAGGGATGGAACCCAGCCTTATGTACCAAGCACACTGCCACTGCGCTGACCCTAGCCTGGTGCGATTGTCTGTCACCCTTCTGGTTTGATTATGACATTCTTTGCCATAAGCAGAATTTTCTGCTTCATATGGAAAATTGCAGCAATTTTCCTTTTATGATTCATTTTTAATTTGTGAGTGCTTTAAAGCATTTTATAACCCCGGATCATAACCATATTCTCTTATCTTTCCTTTAATTCTCTTATTTTTTGTGTTTGAGTTTCAAATCAACTTGGAATTTATTCTCTGAAAAACCATCAGGTAGGAATTTAGGTTCTTTTGTTACTCAAAGCACACAGGACTCCAGTCTGAGTCCTTTGCCCCAGCTCAGTCCTGCCCTTCCCTTACTTGGCCCTTGCCCAGGAGGAGGTGACATCCAAAAGAATAGGTTCCCCGGCTCCCAATGCTGGCTCCCGGCAGGCACAAGGGAGACTGGGAGGCAGGAAGCCAGGAAGCCAGGTATTTCTGCCCTTCTTGCTCTGCCCAGGTGACCTCTGTGGAAACAATCCCATCTCCTCCAGCTTCCCCTGGGTGTGCCTGGTAGGCTCCCAGCTTACGCCAGGGCCCTAACTCCCTCTGTCTCTCTATCCTGGGGCCTATGGGCCTCACAGCTCACCCATCGTTTGTGTGGCCAATCACCTGCATTCAATTCCTCCTGTTTCCAGTATCTTTCCTGAATATGCCCTGACACAAACAGCCAACTCAGCCTATGAGAGAGAGACAGAGACAGAAAGAGAAGAGAAGGAGAAGGGAGGAGAGGAGAGAGGAGGAAAAGAGGAGGGAGAGAAAGGAGGAAAGGAAGAAAGAAAAGCACAGGATGGGGAAAGTTACCTCTGTCTGACCCCAAATCCCCACAGAGTCGTGGCTCTGCTCTAGTGGCTGTTCTGCTTCTTGGGCTAAAGTCACATCAGTCCAGTGCAGGAGACTCAAGCTCCTCAGAGACAACTGGTAGAGCCCCACTGTTACTTTTTCAAAAATTTCTCACTCTTCTTATCCAATATGTGAACCAGATTGATGAGCTTTACCAAAAGAAAAAGATCCTCCCTACTGAAATTTTGACTGAGATTTCACTGAGTTTATATCAATCTGTGGAGCCTTCACAATGTTGGGTATTTCCACCCTGCAATGTGCTATTACTTGCTATTGGTTTGTTTTCCTTCTGTATTTTTCAGTGAGGTTTTACCTTCTCCAGCAATGAAATCATCTCCTTTATGTTAGGTTCATTCCAAGCATTTTCTAGATTCTACAGCTGCTGTGATGGGTATCTGTTTCTATCATGTTTTTGACTAGTCATGGCTGTGCTTAGAAACACCACTGACTTGTTATCTTGATCTTACATTTTGCCATTTTACTAAACTCTAATTAGCTCTAGTAATTTGACAGGTAACTGAAACTCCTGGATTTTTCCAAGTAGAAAATCTTGTCTGTCTATAAACAACAAGGTATTTTTTCCTCTTGTCTTGCAAATTTACCACTTTATTGCCAAGACTGACTTTTAGCTAGAAGCAGTGACAGAGAACTTGAGCTTAACTTGACCCTGTCAGCAGGACTGAGTATAAACTTCCAGCATTTAGCACGACATTTGCTTTAGATTCCCAACAGAAAGGGCTTATCAAGGGAAGACAGTGTGTGAGCTTTCTGTCACTGTGGCCCAATGCCTGAGAACTACAGCCTCAAGGAGGATTCACTGTGGCTCACAGTTTCAGGGCTCTCAGTGCTTGTTCAGCGAGCTTCATTGCTCTGAGGTTAGAGCAAGGTGGAAACATCACAGGCAAGTGCACGGCAGGGGAAAGCTCTCCCTTGTGATAGCCAGGAAGCAGAGAGGTGGGCAAGAGCCGGAGAGAAGGGAACAGGGGCAAGATACAGCCCCGAGGTCATGCCCCTGGGACCCTAGCAATGCTGTCCAGTGGGTTAATCCTCTGGTGATATTAGATACCTCAAGGTCCAACATGTTCCCAAAGCCAAACCTCTGTACACATGTGATCTGGGGGCAGATTTTAGATCTAAACACTAACAAAAAGTGTTATTTTATTCCTAAGAGCTTCAGTAGTTATTGCTGCTTTAATTGGGAATGGAGGAAGTTCTATTTCTAATAATGGTATGTCGTTTCTTCCTACTGAAGAAAAGCATGAAAACTGGACCAAAAATTTAATATTGTTAGAATATATCAGCTAAGAAGGTATCAAAGGAGAGCAAGGGAGGGACCCCGAAGGGAAGGTGAGGCAAAATTCAAAGGCAGTTCCAAACTCCTGCCCCCTTCTGTACACAGACCTTCTCCAAGTTGTTCAAACATTAATATAGCTGCTTCTGTGAAATGATGCTGCAAATTAAACTCTCAGATCAGTCAACCTTAAAATAAGTGGACCCTCTTTGATAGATCTGACCTAATCAGATGAGGCCTTAGGAAGGAAAGGGCTCTGCCCGGCAGGGAGATTCCAAGTGGAAGAGAATAACACAGAAGAATCTCTGTCACTGGCTTTAAAGACAGAAGGCACCAGTTAGCCAGAAATGAAAGCAACTTCTAGGAGACACAGATGGCTCACAGCGAAGACCCTACAAGTAAATGGGAACCTCAGTCCTACAACCACAAGGAATTGAATTCTGCTGACACTCTTAATGAGCCTGGATGAAGACCCTGAGTTTCAAATGAGAATACAGCCTAAGTAACACTTTGACCACAGCCTCATAATACTGTGAGCAAAGAACTACTCCTGACCAGAACCAGTTGGCATATGACACCTGTAGTCTCAACTCTTTGGGAGGCTGAGGCAGAAGGACCTTGAGACACAAGTTTGTGGCCAACCTGGGCAACAAAGTGAGATCCCCATCTCAAAAAACAAAACAACAACAAACAAAACAACTCCTGGAATGCCACATATCTATATATAATTGCAGGTATAGTTATAAGATGCCAGTTTCATGGTACATTATTACACAGTGTAAAAATAAATACATTAACTGCTTCCTGAAGAGGCAACAGGGACCTTGGGTAACCCTTGACAGCTTCTCAGAGGAGGCCAGGGTTTACTATTTGAAAATCAAGAAATACACATTTGTAAATAAATAACTCATCAAAGAAAAAATTCACAACATAAATTAGAAAATATACTGAACTTCATGATAGTGAAAATACCATCTATCACAATTTGTGAGATTGCAATGAAAGCTGTGCTTCCTGAGACATGTTTTAGGTAGAGGCATTAGGGGCTGGATATGTGGCTCAGTGGTGGGGCATTTGCCTGGTATGTACAAGGGCCTGGGTTTGATACCCAGCACCGTGGAAAAAAAAAATAGTGAGTTTTAAGTTAAATTAGTTTTGTTTCAAGAAAAATGCAAAGTAAATAAATAAATAAAATATTATTGTGAACAAATTCATGCCAATGCTTCTGAGACGGTAGGCCTCAGGTCCCCCTCTGCTGCCCACTGTGCCTCACCTTTGTGCTCACTTTCTGAGTGTGTGTCACCCCTGGGACAGCCAGTGCCAAGCTCAGGTCACCTTGGCTTGTCAGCCGTGTTGTGTCTGTCAGACATCCATCCCCAGGACGAGCTGCCTGGCATGATCCCCATGGAGGAGGAAGGGCTTGCTTTGGCCACAGTTTCAGAGGTCTCAGTCCATGGCCTCCGGGCTCCATCATTTCAGGCCATGGTGAGGCAGGACATCACGGTGGGAGCACCAGTGCAGCAGAGCTGCTTGTGCAACAGGAGGAAAGAAGGGGCAAAATATCCCCTTCAAGGGCAGCCCCCAGCGACGGGCTCTTCTCAGCCAACCCCACCTCCTAAAATCCCCCCATCCCCAATCGCTCATCATACTGAGACTCCACAAGTGGATGAATCCACTCATGAGAGCGGAGCCCTCACTCTCCAGTCACCTCCCAAGGTCCCGGCTGTGTGTTGGAGACCAGGTCTTCAGCACCTGAACTTTTGGGGACATTTCAGGCCCAAAGTATTACAAGCCCAGACTCACAAGACTGTTCCAGCAGGACATGGTAGTGCACACCTGCAACCCCAGCACCCAGGAGGCTGAAGAAGGACGGTAGCCGCAAGTTCTGGCCAGCCTGGGCTATATAAACGAGTTGAAGGCCAGCCTGCACTGCACAGCGAGACCTCATGTCAAAAACAACAACAAAAAGCTCTGTTCTGATTACAAATGCCCAGGAGAGTGTCCATCGTCCACCCAGGCTAGATGAAAGGTTGCCAGAATGACAGGCCCCTCAGGCATAAACTATGCTTTTGTGACAGGGAATAGTCAGAGGAAGGGACTAGACCAGCATCCCCAAAAGTGACCATCTCCATCCAGTTTGTCTCTGTCCCTCTCCAAGGGTGACATCCAGAACTGAGGCCCAAACACAAGATCCTGGTGGACTACAAAGAGGAGATCATGTCCTCCCCTGTATGGGCTCTGCCTCTTGTCAGACTGTGCCTGAACATGGTACTGCATTCTTTCCTAATTGCCATGGTAACAAAGGACCACAAACTCAGTGGTTTAAAACATTACAAAATGTATCCTCTGATAGTTCTGCAGGTCAGAAGTCCAAAGTCAGTCCAACTGGGTACCAAGGGTGAGGGCAGCAGCAGGGCAGTTGCTGGGGAGACAAGCCATGCTTTCCCTTGTTCCACCATGGGTAGGCCTCAGCACAGCAGAGCACGGCAGAGGGCATCACCTGGCCAGGCAGACGATCACTCACAGAGAGCTACAGCAAGGCAGCCCT
Organism: Dinomys branickii; assembly: GCA_004027595.1. Lineage (NCBI taxonomy): Eukaryota > Metazoa > Chordata > Mammalia > Rodentia > Dinomyidae > Dinomys > Dinomys branickii. The sequence continues at coordinate 97,177 of PVLD010006222.1, forward strand.
CAGTAGCCCGTCAGTCACCAGCAGTGCTTAATCCTCATGGGCAGCCCTCCTGAGCCCACCACCTCCTGAAGCTGCCCTGCCCCAAGGCCACCAAGGCATGACCTGGAACAGTAAGTTCTGACACCAGAACACCTGAAGCCTGGGGACCACACTCAAACCACAGGAAGGAGCCACAGAGTGTAGCCACTGCCTCCTCAAGTGAGGACATCACTCTCCACTGACCACATCACCAGGCAGCAACCAGGGCAGTAGGTTTTCAAGTCGGGCCCTGGCTACACTGTGTGCGACTCTGGGACAGTACTTTGCCTTTCTGTACTCAGTCTCCCTCTGTGTGCTCCTCTCCTGGTCAGCAGAGTCAGCGCAGTGCCATGTAGGGGCCTCAGTGCAGGCCCAGGTGAGGACAACCACGGAGACTCTCTTAGCTCCTGCTGCCGCCTCTCCTCCCTAAGGACCTTGGTGAAATGACACACCCCAGTCAGCTCAGCCTGCTCCCACTCTGGTGGGCACCCAGGGCAAAGGAGGGGACCAGCCATGGCTGAGACTGGGACCTGTGCTCCTGCAAAGGAAGGAGCTTAAGTCCCCATGGGTAACACACAGGGTGCATTTGCCTGGGCTGTTGACCTTTGATGCCACAGGGCAGGAATGCGGAGGGGAGCCGGGAGGAGCTGTGACATATGCAGGGACAAGGGCAGCGTCAGCCCATCCGGGTGCACATGCTGGGCCTGCTTCCCACGGTGGAGGTGACGTCCCGGGGCAGTGACCCGCACAGTGGGGAACTGGACCAGCCCGGCTGACCCAGAGGCCGGGCTGACAGGGTCTCCATACCAGGCAGCTCAGTCCCTTCCGTGCAGAAGCAGAGGGCAGTGGCAGTGGCAGAGGTGGCAGTGGTGGCTGCAGCTCACAGCAGTGCATAGAGGCCAGGAAGCCAGTGTCCAGCACCACATCCAGCAAGGCCTTCACTGGTGCACCTCGGCCGAAGTCAGAGGGCCGAGAGAGAGCCAGAGGAACTCAGCTGGTGCCTTCTCCCCACAGAACTCCCACCTGTGAGCCGGGGTGGGGTGGCAAGTCATCTCCTGAAGGTATCACTATCACCATGGTAACCACAATCCACTCAAGTTTTTGAGGGGACCAGCTTTCAGGCTGCAGTGATGCCAACAGGCTTTGCCCAAGGAAGGTCAGGCGCTTGGCAGGGCCTGGGCAAGGGAGCAGGGGCCGAGGCTCACCCGGCACACTTTCAGGAGGGGACACTGCCTGGACAGCCACAGGGAAGCAAGCAGGCCGAGGGCCCTCTCCTGGGACGCAGGAGGCTGACGGTCCTGGGGCCCCAGGCTGCCCAGACACTGCTGCGGCAGGGCTTCTGGGTCCTGTGCATCCGGGAAGGCCTGAAGAAGAGACACTGGGAGCAGCGTGGCAGCAGTTCTAGGGGAGACGTGCGAACGCGCTTACCAGCTGCCCTCCTGCCTCTGTGTATTATTAAATTATTCGTGGGGAAATTAAGGAAGAGATACGAATAATTCAAAGGAAGAGATAAAGGCAAATCTAATCAACTCTGTCTGCCTGCATGAACTTTGACACTGTATGCTGAGTGGACGAGGAAGATTAACCACGAGCCTGAAATGGGGACTCAGGTTTGCACTCAGCGCTGTGAGGAGGCCCCGCCTGAGGTCCTGGTTGTGGTTACTGTGGAGTTTCCCATCTCCCAACCTCGGGCCCAGGCTCCCTTTAGCTACAGGGCCTTAGGAAGGCAACTAACCATCTCCCCTCAGTTTCCTTGCCTGTAAAATGGAAATAAAAATACAATCTGTGCTATGAAGCTGTCTTGAGTGTTCCGTGGAAGAGCCTGTTTCTGCCTGGAGCTGCTCCTGGGGCTGAATCCTGGACATTGTGTCTATCCATCCACACAGACCTGCGACAAACTTCACCTTCTCATGGAGAGGAGCGTCCCACTGCTGCCATCACTGCTCTTGCACTTTGGGGCTATTAGTGGAGCAAGGGTCAGGTGGACACAGGCACTGTGGCTGTGTGACCACAGATCTGACAGCTGGGAGGGCTCCTGAGTGAGTGGCAGGCAGGTAGCTCATACAGCATGGAAGCCAACAGCATGACACCCCACACTCTCAAAACACCACACAACCTAAAGCTTTTTAATTATTTCTGGAATTTTCCATTTAATGTTTTTTTTAACACAGTTGACCATATGAAACTGAAATTGCAGAAGGTAAAACCATAGATGAGAGGGTACTCCTGCATCGAAGTGTTTTGTGCCAGCACATGGCAGGCACCACCTTTAGGATGGGCACCGACAGTCTCCCACCCTCCATAGCGTGAAGAGATGCCTCTCATGTTGGTTCGAGATTCTGAATTTTGCAGCATGAAGCATGTCTGCGTGCACATCCACTTACATGGTGGCAGAAATGTACCTTGCTTGCTCAGTGATTGAGTGGACAGGGTTTAATGTTCTCTCCAGTGTCCACACAGTTCTGTGATTTCCCGAGTTGTAAGTGGTGGAGAAAGCAGACATCAGAGCAGGGTGAACTTGGCAGCAGTGGCATGGGGGCCCCGCCTGCTTGGGCAGCATCCTAGCCCTGTACAATCTCTGTCCATGTCAGGAGGGCCTGGAGAGCAAACAGCCACCCCACCTCAACCCAAAAAAGCCATGCTCTGTTCCATGTGCTCTCACCATGGGCCAGGCAACGCCACCACCATCCACAGGGCCAGTCCACTGTGCCGACCTGCAGGACCCTGATCCTCACTGCCAGGAAGATCTATAGTTCACGCCCCTCCTGGAGCACCAGGAACCCAGGCCACCTCTGCCCAAGCCGGGCTCCCAGGCTCACTTCGTGGAGCCCTTGCCAGAGCAGGGTTTAACCCAGTGATGCTGCTGGGGCAAAGCAAGGCTGGACCTGAGAGACCACCTGACAGGTGGAGCACACAGGTAGCCTATGCTCTACCTGGGTCATGGCATACCACCTCCACAGTGCCCAGAGCAGGTCCTCGGGCAAGTCAGGCCTCCAGCAAGCCGCCCTGCCTCTCAGCCCCATGTATCAAATGAGGGCAGTGAAGTCAGGCATGGTGGTGCGCTCCTGTAGCCCAGCACTCTGGGAGGCTAAGGCAGGAGAATCAAAAGTTCAAACCCACCCCATACAACTCAGGGAGACTTTGTCTCAAAATAAAAAATAAGAAAGGGCTGGTGAAGGACCTAGGTTCAATCCCTAGCACTGGAAAAGCAAAAAAGAGGGCAATGAAACCACATTTATTGTCAGGAACTCTTACGTGCTGAACCGTGTCCCGCTAGAATTCCTATGTTGAATTCATATGTGTGAGTGTATTTTGAGATCAGACCTTTAAAAGGTAATGAAGATAAAATAAAGTCATATGAGTGGGTCCTAATTCAATAGGACTGATATCCCCACACACAGAGATCAGGACAGACCCACAGATGGGTGACCCTTTGGTGCCTCAAGGAGGGGACAGCTAGCCAAAACCAAGCAGGGAGGAAAGGCCACTGAAGAGACAGCCCTGACTCACCTTGATCCTGACATCCAGGCTCTGGGTCTATAGAAGGTGAATTTCTGCTGTCCGATCCACCAAGAGGTGATATTTTTTACAGAAGTCCCACAGTGACTGGGACTCCTGACTAATGTCTCTCCCGACACACCACTGGCCCTCTTTGTCCTGGGCTCCCTTCCAGAGCTGGGGCTCCAAAGCAGAGCACCCCATCCAGGCCTGGCCCTCATGGAACTTCCACTCTGAGGAAGCCTGCGCCAGCCAAGCCTTCATATAGGAGGGCCAAAAGGAAGATGTACCCAGGTCAGGAGGAGCCACAGCTCTGAGCAGCAAAGGGGCTGCTTAACATTTAGATTTCCCTGATCCTCCTGAGATGAGGAGGCCCTGGAAAGAGAGAAACTTCCAGTGCACTCCAGATCAGGCCTACATGTGTAGACTAAGGGACATGGGAGGGGCTGTGGCAAAGCCATAAAGAGCCCCGTGGCTCTTAGTCATTGGGGGTTGCGAGAAGAAAATACCTGCAACTGAGTGATGCGTAAAGAAAGGAAGTTTGTGTAGCTCACAGTTGTGGAGCTGGAAGTCCAAGATCAGGTGACCCACTTGTGCAACCCCTGGTGAGGGTCTGTGGCTACAGTGATGGGACCACTTGTGTGAGAGATAGATGTCACATGGTGAAACGGGAAGCCGGGCAAGGTGCCAGAGTTGTTGACCACAACCTCAAGGGGGTGCTCGTTGCTGGGAGAAAAGCCTGCATTGCTCTGAAAGACCTGGCCACCTTCCCTGAGCCCGTGTTCCTCATGGGCTCCACCAGCTCCCCATGCCACATGGGGATCCGGCTTCAGCACAAGAGCCTGCGGGGCCACCTTCAAGCCACCTGCAAGCATTGCCCCAAGTCCACCGCCCACTACAGCTCCAGAGGGGAGCAAGGAGCGGGACGGCCACTGGTGGCAGGCACTGGAGAACAGGGGACCCTCAGGGGCTCTCCTCCCTGGTTCCGGTCCATGAGCCAGCAAGGACTCCAGTCCAGGCCAGGCCTCTCCACAGAGACAGAGCAGCCAGGCTTTGATGTGAGGTTCTGACACCCACCTGTCTGTGCTGCACTACCCCTCCCCCTGCAGGATGTGGAGGCCCAAGTAGGGACCCAGGGTCAGGGAGCGGGGACCCAAGCCAGGGCCTGCATATGCTCAGGTCACAGATAGACCTGCAGAGGGGCCGTCCAGGGTTCCCTCCGCCAGAAAACAAGGGAGTGGCCCCAAGTCCCAGCACAGACGTCTGGCCCTGCATTCAGGGCTCTGTTCAGCAAAGGGCATCGTCCTTCTTTCTGACATTTTCCAGATAAGTGGATGTTTTTATTCTGGAGTTTAGGCGTGACCTTTATCTGCTGTCTGAGAGGAAGCATCTGTCACCAATATGAAGTCTCCAAATCCCAGTCACTGTTCTGCATCCTGCACTTGGAACAAGTCCCCGCAGACCTCTCTGTCTGGGGCAGGGCCAGGCAAGAGGACAGGCAGCAACCAGCTTCATGGCTGCACAGAGGAATCAGCCCAGACTGGAGGAGCAGCTGAACACCAGGGGACACGGCAGCGGGGCTGTGGGTCATTGGTCCCAGCCCTCCTTGGCAGATGCACAGGGCCAGAGGACCTCACCCAAGGGAGGAGCAGAGCGGCCCTAGGAGGAATGAAGCTTACCTGGGACAACCTGGGGTCCCTCTGCACTGCCACCCAGCACTGGTGAAGACCCAGATGGCTCTCCACAGTCTGGGTGCTGGCAGCCACAAGCAGATGGAGGGGAGGAACTGGCTCTGCATGCGTGGCTGATGGTCTGCCCGGAGGCCACGCTACCAGAAGGTGCGACACCCTCTGGTCCATCTCCTGGCACCAAGTTGATAGCTCTTGCATCGCTGCACATGAGGCTGCCCCTCAAGTGTGTGGACCCTTCTCTGTGGCCTCCATTTATGCAAACCCTCTGGGTCACTCAAAATTAGCTTGGTGTGAGACCCAAGCTGTCACCATTCTGGCAGCTCAGCTCCCAGAAGGGAAGACCACAGCGGTCAGCGGGGACCAGCTACTCCCTGGGCCACCTTCCTGGAACCCGTGGTCCTCAGAATCACCGGACCTGAGTCCCAGAATTCCTTGAAGTACATGTTCAACCTCACACCCAGGGTACAGGATTGG
>PVLD010006223.1:0-69088 GCA_004027595.1 Dinomys branickii
GACTTTCCCACGTCTCGCCCCGGCAGCCTGGTCCGCCCTACCACATCTCCCCCGGCATCTCAGAGAAATACGCCCAGTTTAAACTTCCCAGCCGAGGTTCCGGCATTCACGCTCACCAAGTCTGTCTCGAGCTGGTGGTGTTTATTAAGGAGGTTCGCTCCCTTGCTGCTCACCCGGTCGCCATCTTCCCCGGATTGGTACATTCTATTTAAACAATATATATAAAATATTGCTTCAGTCTACAATCAATATAAAAAGTGTTAGCTTACATTATTTTTAACTGTATCTAGTCTTTAAAATTCAGTGAGTATTTTACACAAAACCAGCCCTATTTCATTTTAAGTGCTTGGTAGCTTCCTTATTGGACAGCACAGGTAAAGTTTCCACAGTCTCTTCTAGAAATGTCTGCGTGCAGTGAAAAACATCTCAGCATACCAGAAGATAGAACCAAGAGAAAATTAGATCATACAAATAGAGCCACCCATGAGAATAATCAAACATAGATTTTAAATAGATTCATATGTTCAAGAGATTAGAAAGCATCATGGGGATTTAGCAAGTAGATATCAGTAAATGAAAATTCTAGGAAGAAAAATTAAATAACTGAAATTAAGAGCTAAATGGATGATTTAACAACAAACTGATTACAACTGAATAAAGACTGAGAAACTGGAAGGTAAACAGAAGAAATATCCAGAGTAAAATGCAGAGAATTAGAAAGAATATAAAATGCACTCCTCCAAAGAAAAGCAAATAAGAAGTAAATGACACGATGAAGTGGTCTGATATACAAATGATTAAAGGTCTGTAAGGAGAGGGGAAAGAGTTTGCTTGGAAGTCATATTGGACGAGAATTTTTCAAAACTCAGGAAACCCACAAAAGCGAGAAGCTCAGTGAACTTCAAGCAGAATAAAAACCAAGCTATCCAGAGAACATCAAAGAACATTAAGGAAGACCAACAACAAAAAGCATCCAGGAAAATGTTAAAAAGGCATTAACTTTCAAGGGGGCAATAGTAAAACATATATTTAGCTGATTCCCTGCAGAAAAATCTAAAAACAGAAAATAATGAAGCACTATCTTCATAGTGCTGAGAAGAAATATCTTCTACAGCAAGCAAGTAGGAGAGACCTGAAACTGTTGCCTGCTTTTCTCTTTCTTCTTTTTCTTCTCCTTCTTTCTTGTTGCTTTTAAGTTCTTTTTTTAACTTTTAAATTTTTTCTCTTGTTTTCTTTTTACTTTATGGAAACAGTACAACAAATTTTCATAACCAAATAGAAGAATAACAATAGTTATTACTCTTTTTTTTTTTATCATCAGAGTAACTACTCAGAAGAGAAATGAAAGGGAAGTGCAGTGTCTGGCTGTGTGTTTCTAGTTATTGGATCTTTCTGTCGGTTCCACGTATCTGTTGTAAAGTACCACTTCTCCTCCACCAGGAGACACTGGTTAAATCCAAGGGAGGCAGGGGACAGAAGTGGTGAATTCCAAATAATCCCTTCAACTGCTATTCCAAAGTGGAACTAGAGGAGAATCTCCAAGGTTATTACAGAATAAAAGAAACAGGACTCATTTTTAAAATATTTTTTCTCAACAATTGTTAAATAAAGGTTAAACAAATACCGTGGCGACCACTGCTTGAGCCAAGACCCTGCAGCAGGCCCCTGTGGACAAGGCCAGACCAAAGCAAAGCTGACACCCGAAATCCCAGGTCACCCAAGTGGAACTTCAAGGAAGCAGATAGATCCCCAAACAAACTGGCTTTTCTTGAAAGCAGGGGAATTCTGGTACTGGAGTCAGCATCATAAGAAAAACTCTCTGCTTCAGCCTTCATCAAAGAAAAATGGAGCTGGGCATAGTGGTGTTCACCAGTAAGCCCAGCTACGTGGGAGGCTGAGGCAAGAGAAGTTGCAAGTTCAAGAACAGCCTGGGCTACCTAGTGAGACTGCCTCGAAACAAAAAACAAACAAGTCAAGAATCAAGACAACAATAAAACCCACTGCTGTGTCGTGGCCTGGAACTCTCATCCTCTGGTAAATGAAGTAGCTTTCATTCACCAACCACAAACAAAGGCCAATGACAGTGTTTCAGTTTGTTACGATTTTGTTGTTTGACACATGTACCACTCACTAGATTCAGCTTTGTGATGCTGACTTCTCTAGAGTGGGACCAAAAGCCTAGTACCAAAAACCCATATTCTAGTTTTATTCAACTAGAAAATGCATGCTTGATGTCCATCTTTACTTTTTCTCTTTTAATCAATGAAATATTTCCATCAGTTATGAAAGCACAGTATAGTGTATAGAAAGCCATACCTATCATAAAAGTATATGCATATTATAAAAGCAGATCCTTGATTATTTTCACAATGAAAATGCTCCCAAAATAGTAACCTAGTAGCTTGCCACACCCCCAGTCCCAGGACATGAAAAATGCAGTGGAGCTGGGCTCTCCCTGCCCCATCCCAACATGCCCCTCTTTACAGCTCAGCCTTCACTTGAAAGACTACCTCTTTCTCCTTTTATCTGTTTTAGGGTTTCATCTGGGCCCTAGATTTTCTTTGGAGAAAAGGGAAGTTTTCTGCTAAAACAAAAACAATAAACCAAAATTCTAATATAACGATCTGATCCTGAAGCTCATGGCTCCTTCCTGCTCATAGTCGGGACATGGCAAGGTGATGTCACAACAAACTGGCAGGTGGGGACCTGCAGCAGACACAGGGTCCAATACTGCAGGAGAGAGAGCGCCTCCGATGGAAGCAGTGCTTGTCCCAGAGCAAGATCTGGGGGTGAGTACCTAGCCAACTACCAAAACTGGTCACAGTACCAGCACTGGAGCAAAGGCTTCATTTGCCCGAAGCCAGTTTTTCCAGCAGCAGTTCACACTGTGCTCCTGCCAAAATTCCTGGTCATCGCTAGAACCTTCAGGTTAAATCAGCTTCAGAGATTTATTAGCAGATCAAGCCCCAAACACATGTCTCTAACCAGGTATCTGCTATGGGAAGTTTCAGCGCCAGGTCTCCATGCAGATCCAGCCAAAATTCCCAGAAACGGAGCGGGAACTTCCCCGGCAATCTGAGCTCTGTGGTCCGGTCTCCAGAGCAGCTGTCATTCCGTTCTCCGATGCAAATGCAATCTCCCCCTGCCCTCAGTTTTGCCATTTTGCCTGTCCTCGTCTGTTACTCTTGCCATACGCTACGGAACGTGTGTCTTGGCTCCAATCCAATGGGTCACTTCCGCTGTGATGCTGTGACTGCTTGAGCACATGGTCTGCCCTATGATTCTCCCTCACGGGCCTCCTGCAGTGGCAAAAATAGGTACGAGCTGTTTTGTTTTCATATTTCCAATAGCCTTTGCTCTCTCTTCAAGCATCATTTCTCCAATGACATTTTAGAATAAATGGTCAATGTACCACACAGTGGTACATATGTCAAGGCATCCTTTCTCTTATTCAACTGTTCAGGAACTCTTTCTGCAAGCCCTTTGGAGGCTGCCTTTGGAAATGAATTTGAGCTGCTCTGACTCTCTTGCTACCTCCTGCAGCACCAAGGGAAGCCATCACTCCGTTCCTCCCGGTTGTTTTCTTAGGAGATTACAGTATCCAAACACTAAAATAGGCCCTGCGAGGATAATATAAAAGACATGAGACAAGATGTGCTTCTTGCCCTTGAGTAAATTGCAAGAGCGCTGGAGGGCCCCTCTGAGCAATACCTTATGAGGCAGCAGTCAGACCATTTGAGAAACAGCCATGAAGACAGTACTTTCTATAGGGTTGTTTATTAAGGAAAAGATTTTTCACTGTTTTCCCGGTAATTTTGAACCATGATCTTACAACTTGGGACATATGGAGTCTCAAGTAAGTGTTTTGAGGTTGATAAATGAGCACAAGAACAGATGGATGGACGAGGACGTATTCATCTGCCAGTGTGTGGATGGGGGACAGGTGGGTGGATAGGGAGATGAGCAGATGAGTGAGTGCGTGGATAAACTACTTGACGGTGGACCCCCTACTAGGGAGATAATCCAGTGTAGTAGCTTGATGTAGATGCATGAATATAAAGGTACTACTTAACCTTTATTTATCTTATTACTTCAGTTTTTGTTTTTATATAACACATATTTTGTTACTATGTTTTCACTACATCACTGTTACATTCACTCTGGGCAATTAGTATACGAATAGAACATATTGGCCATTCCAATCCCTTTGTCTCCCTTCCACCCCATGTTGCCCTCCCTCTCCCACATCCTGCAGACCCCTTCCCCATCTTCAGTACGTCTGATGTTTTATTTCCTGCCATCTCTCCTGTTTCATGCTTTACTTGTGCTTTAGGTTTCTCAGCTAAGAGAAGCCGGGCACTATTTAACTTCTGTGTCTGACTTAGTTCACTTAACATTATAGTCTCAGGTTCCATCCATTTTCTTGCCAACTGCATGATTTCGTTCTCCTTTATGCCTGAGTAGTTCTTCATGTATATACTTCCTTTCCTTTATGCATTCATCTGCAGAGGAGCATCTGCACTGTTCCCAGAACTTAGCTGCTGCGAGGTGTGCTGCTATAAACATGGGCATGCATGGATCGCTGTAGTGTGATGCCTTTAACAGTCTTGGGAATATCCCCAGCAGGGGTAGGGTGGGATCAAATGGAATTCCTATTTTTATATTTCTGAGGAATCTCCGTACTGCTCTCTATTTTGGTTGCAGGGGTTTACATTCCTGCCACAACGTAGAAGGGTTCCTTTTCCCCACATCCTTGCCAACATTTATTGCTTTTTGTGCTCCTGATTATAGCCATTCTGCCTGGGGTAGATAGATAATCATGTTTGAAATTCATGATCTCTATCTGAGATCCTTGCAGAATTTTAGGAAATCAGAAGTTCCTTGATTGTAAGTAGGTAATGTAATTTGTATATTCTTCCAGTTAGGTTTGAGACAGCACCACAAATCAAGCACTGATATTTCTTCACACACTAGGATGAATAGACACTCATGGGCAAAAGAAGGAAGGAAAGAAAAACTAAGAAAAAGAGAAAGGGAAAGAAGGAAGGAAGGAAGGAAGGAAGGAAGGAAGGAAGGAAGGAAGGAAGGAAGAATTTTGAATCACTTTCTCTGGTTTTGCCACCATGTGAATTATGAAAACCTTATTTTCTAGACCATTTTGGATCTTAAAAGTGAATATAAAGAAATGTGAATTTGATTTCTCTCTTTTTTTTTAATTCTGAAGAGAATAAAATGTAACTAAAAAATAGAAATGATACAGAATTTCAAAAAACAAGATGATAGGAATTCAACAATGATTGTTATATTGCATACTGTTGTCTGCAAAGTAGTTGTTCAGGTTACCAGATATAATCATGTAAAATTGGTCAAAAATTAAGCATTAACTGTTCCTTTCAATAAACCAATAAAAATTAGTACTACAATTATCTTAGCTATCTTGTGTATATATAGTTTCCCATCAGTTATAAGCACATACATTGGTTTACTTTTTTATTCTCTACCTTTCCCCAAATATTGTGACCATAAAAATTGATAACCACACTCCATATTATATATCTGAACCTCTCTGTCTTGCACAAGCAGACATTCAGTAAAGCTTGTATGAAAGGCAGTGGATCAGAGGAAGGAGGGATCCTGGCTTGTACTCTCACCCTCCCTGGGCCCTGCTCCGGTGGTACACAGACTGTCTTCGTCAGCCACCCACAGCACATATCCATTGGTCATTTCCTCCTTGAAGCATGTCCTTCCCTTCTTACTTCCATAATAGCGCATCTTCCTATTTTTTATTATTCATCTTCTTTTGGGTTCCTCCTCTTCCTTGTCCTCTAATTGTCTGTCTTTCATAGATTCCTGCTCCCAGTGCCCCTCTCATTGAGTTTGTAAAGAACTCTCTGCTGGGTACCTCACCTGTGTTCTGGTTTTAATTATCATTACACACACTGGTTACTTCCAACTTTGAGTCTGTCTGGAGGGAGAGATCACAGCATCTTCAGATTCACAGGCCCATCTCCTCCGGGATGTCTGATAAGCACTGCAATCCTAACATACCTGAAAGAATCCTCCTCATTTTGTTCAACCCAATTGTCAACCTGTATTCTATTATCTGTGAGTGTACCATCACCCACTAGGCCAGAACCATCTCTTCTCTTCGCCTAAATCAAATCCATCCTCAATCCCCCACAATTTCATATTCACCCACTTCTTACTGGAAACTTCTACTTTTACTTTTACTCCATCATTTAGGGTCCATCATAACTTCTTTGATTTACACAACAGCTCTCAAATGCCACTCCAGCATCCCTGGGCAGCTCCAGCATGCCTTCAGGGTGCCTAAAAGATCATGATCATGGCAGCAGGAAAGCCATGCAAACTGCAAGACAGACCAATGATTTTTAATATGACAAAATATGAGTTTATTGACATAATTTAACTTTGCATTTAACTTTTGGGAAACTACCACCTGTTGAATGTTGCAGTAGCATCAAATAATGACATGCACATGTACCTAAAAAAAAAACTATTAAAATATCCCTCCTCTTCCCAACTGCATACTTCATTGAGTCCAGATTTTTTTCAAAATCACTGACAGCAGACTGACAATGAAGGCATATGACACATCTGGCTGCCATTGGGCCAGACTTTAAAGGGATTTGCAAAAAATATAAAACACTGTTATCTTTTCTCTGATTAATTTTTCGATGCTCCTTTAAGTGAATTAAATCATGTTTTTCATTTCTGTTGTATTGTACTACATTGTATTGCATTGTATTTGGCAAACTTTTTTGTCTTTTTCAGACAGGGTCTCACTATGCAGTTCAGGCTGGTGTTGAGCTCACTCTGTAGCCCAGGCTGGTCTCAAACTCACAATGATCCTCCTGCCTCAGCCTCCCAAGTGTTGAGATTACAGGCATCAGCCACACCTGTATTTGGCAAGCATTAGTAGATATAACTCACAGAGCAAAAGCTCTTTGGGGTCTTCAATAATTTTTCTGTGTCAAAGGGTCCTGAGATCAAAATATTTGAGAACTTTTGATTCCCTCAGACAGCCTTATAATCAGCCTTCTCTCCAAGTCCTTCTGCAGTCAAAGTGATGCTTGTGCAAGATGATGTCATTGTACAACACCCCTGAATAAAGGCCTGGGTGGTTCCCACTCAGTGGTCCCCAGGGCAGGATGGCCCCCCTCTCTCACTCTGTCCCCATCCTCTAGCTATGCAGTGCCTCCTACTCTCTTACCACAGTGGGCCTTTCCATGCTTCCCTACAAGCTCTAGAAAGTTCTTTCCACTTGCCTCCCTTCTGATGAGTTGGTTAGCATTGCTATGGGCACAGATAAAGCAATTTAAATGAAACAACAAAAGCATTTATTGCTTCATGTGAATGAAGAGTTCGAAGTGACTGTGGATTACCCATCAGGGCTGAGCAGCAACTTGTACTGTCACCTTTTATCTATTATTGGCAGAATAAAGGCTGGCTCCCTTTGTGGTGATGGTCAATATTAATCCCAGAAGACCAGAAATGCATGCATGTGTCCTTATCAGCGCAAGTGAGCAATCTTTCCCAAACACTGCACAGAAGACAAGGGGAAGTGAGAGAGCTGACTAAACGTCCATAGCTGACTACCATAGCTGACTAAATGTCCGTGTTCCATGACGTTATGGCCTATATCTAGATGTCCCCCCAAAGCTTCGTGCGGTCAAGGGTGGGGTTGCAGAGGCGGCTGGATCTGGGATGTGTGATGCTGGGATTAAGTGTGTGATGCTGGGATGCATGGTGCCCCACCCTGCAGGTGGGTGCTACCCGCTTTAAGGGCTGGCTAGAATATCAGGGACAGAAAGCGAGCTGCTGCCGCTGCTGCTTCTGTGTGCTGTTGCTGCTTGTCTTCTGCAGCCTCCTGCCTGCTCTTCGATGCACCACTGCCATGCCACCCTGCCTTCTAGCTAGCCATTTATGGACAGAAAGCACTGTAAACTGTGAGCCACACAAGCCCTTTAAGTGTTGAGCATTTTGTCTGAGCAACAATAAAAGTAACTGAGACACCTGACAATCTATATTTCTTCTGGACACTGCCCTTCCCATCATCACATTTCTCACAGTGCGCAACCTGAAACTGCTGGAAGAATTACTTTTCTCTCATCGGCTTCTAAACTCTGAAGCCAGGAGCCATGTCTGCCCCGGTTATTACCTACACCAAGTGCTGGCTGTAATCGGCTTGGCATACGGTTGGTGCTTAATAAGTGTGTATTAGTTGGAGGAAAGAAGATGCAGGTAAAGGAGGCAAATTCACAGAATCTAGAACAGAAATTCACAGACTGTCTAGAGCGAGAACAAGGGAAATAATTCTAATCTTAGAGGCTCAGTGGGCCCCTGCTCTCAATTTTAACGTATCATTATGGTGACTACTACTGGCAGCTCAAATACTTCATATTTTACTTAAGAGCTTTAGAGGATTCTGTTTCTTAACTCTGTAATTCAGATTGGTCTCAAACTCACCACGTAACCCAGGCTGGCCTTGAACTCACCGTGATCCTCCTGCCTCAGCCTCCCGAGTGCTGGGATTAACAGGCGTGCACCACCGCGCCTGGTTGGGAATTCTTAATTTATTTTTTTATTTCAATACAAGTTCAATTTTTAAAATTGTAGTATTAGTACATGTGTGAAGCACACAGTGTTTACATTCCTTGTGGGAGTGGGTCCATGTACATAAAGCATCTTAGCTCCTTTTCCATCCCCTAGTCCTCCTCCCTCCACCTTCCACCCACCCCTTGGCTCCCCACCCCCTTCTTTGTATATTTGCAGTACAGAATGTTTACATTCCTTATGTGGAGTTGGTATGTGTGCATAACATATTTTAATACTTTTTTACTTTATAGAAAAAAGGTAACACAAAATTTCATACCAAGACATGATAGGAGAATAACAATAGTTAACACCGCATTTACTTTCTTTAAAGAGTTTACTCAGAGTACAAGATATGGGCATAAGAACATTCTCCAGTCGATATTAGCACAAACCTTCCTTTTGTATGAACGAAAGGACACGCATAGCGTAACTGACTTGCATTTTTCTCCCCTCTTCGCTTCCATCCTTTCCCCTTCCCCCATCCTAGCTCCTTTTTTCTTTTCAAACTTAATCACCCTTTCACCCCTTATCCCTCCCCTCGCCCCGTCTCTGACCCCTTCTCCCTGAGAACCACCTGTATCTCCCCACTGCCTCTTATCTATCTTATCTATTGAGAAGGCTTCATTTAAAAGCCAAGCTTGATTCAGACATTTACATTAGTCTGGTTTAAACAATTAATTTTAAGAAGCATTGTAAAATTATAAAATTCTCTAACATATGTTTTTAAATTAGTCTTAAAAATAATTATGTGGGGAATTTTGATAAACATGAGTATAAGCCTGAATATTATATTTTGACTCTTTCTTTATATCACAATCCAATAATTACTTACAATTTCAGTACAACTTTAGTTGGTTCACCTGCAGAAGCTATTCTGTGGTAGTCTGACTATATAGATAAATATTTAGGCTGTGTGTCTACCGGGAAAAAATAGGGTTGTAACAAAACTTCTAAGTCAAATGCCCTACCAACATTTTGGAAAGTCAAGCCAAGTACTTTAGGCACTCCTCCAGCTATTACGAATGTCAGATGAGGGAGGAATCTCTCTACTTTCCTTGATTTTTGTTCCCATTATGCAGGTCTGTACCTTCTAAGTTACAAAAAGAAAATGTTCACTATTCAGGTCCTGTTATTATTCTTCCACTCAAAAGCATTAAAAGGCAGCTCTGAGTTAATAAAATAATTAAAAAGACTTCCAGGTAAAAAGCTCAATTTCAAAACATGATTTAGTGTCTTCATACAAGGAACACATAAACATTTCTGGAATCGGATTGCTTGACATATTTTATATAGATGGTTGATGAAAAGCTAAAAGTAGGAACCCAGCTCAAAACTCTGCTTTCCATTGGGCTGCTTGCCAGAGGGCCTCCTAAGGTTTGGAGTCCTCTCCTCTGTCGATCCCACACAAAACCATTAAGCATAGCTGTGTGTGTTTCCCAGGAAGGCAAGGCCAAATGCACCTCTGACAATCTGAACTATTACAAAGCTCTGTAAAAGTACAGACAAGGATCTTTGACAAGGGCACAGTGACTCAGTTCTCTCCAGTGGTGGTCTGGATGGTTTTGCAAAAGCAATATATAAATGTGGCCAGTGCATTAACCAAGCCTTTTACTGTCTGTGTTCTGATGCTTTGATACCTGGCATCTCACTGACCCTGGAGGGGTCACATACACACTCCCCCAGGGCTGGCCAGCTCCTAGACAGAGGAAAGGACTCACCTGGGTGTGCTTCCTCCAAGCGCAATCAACATGGAGCCTAGGTCTGCCCACCATGGGGCTTTCACATTCTGGGCCACTGTCCACCTGACCTCCTCTCCCCAGGGCCAGGTACCAGACAGCCTGGGACGGCCCCATGGAACCTGAGCTCCACAGCGATGAGAGCCATTTAAGCCTGTGCTTTCCCATGGAAACCAAAAGGAAAATTCTTGCCCACACTTTCCCTGATTCCCCCTCCTTGACACCGACTCTGGTATTTCTCCAGGGGCCTCGGTGGTGCTGATTCCTTCTCCTCTTGGGACTCTTTTCCAAACCAGTCATTTTCTGATCAGTTAGCCATACTAAAACTCACATTTTCTACTAATGCATTATATTTTAAAATAGCCAGGAAAAATCATTTCTCCCTTTCAACAACCACATGGATGGAACTGAGATGAGAGGCATGCAGTGAGGAAGTTCTGTCTTTGAAGCGCGGGGAAGGAGCAGCCACACTGGGCATTTCCGGCTTGGTTCTGTGGGCTTCCCCTAGTCACACAGCACCCAACTTCAAGCTCTCTCTGAACCCTTCCCGACGGGATCCCAGTTAGTGAAACGTTCAGATTTTCCTTGGGAGGATCTTGAACTTCGTGATAATCCCCAGCTGCCTGGGTTAGGGAGAATTACCCCCGTGGAAGACTTGGCAGACACAAGCTCATGCTGTCACAGCTGGAGAGCCTTGTGGCTGGAGGAGAAATGAGCACTGACACCTGGCACTATTGCCATTTCCCAAAAAATTAGTGTTGACCCCCAGAAATAGCTGGCTACATTCAGTGTCACATTAGGATGAGGAGATTGAGCAATATTCTTTTATTTTATTTGCCAAGTGACTAAGAGATTTACTGAGATATAATTGATAAATAAAAATTGCATACATTGAAGTCAACTTGCCTAAGAGATAGATATCAGGACTCCTATATTTATTGTGCCTTATTCTCAATACCTATGGTGTGTAATCAACTGAAAGGTCCATCATCAGATGAATGAATGAAGAGATAAATTAAATATATACACAAAACTATATGCTACCATAGATAGTACCAATACACATATATGTATGCACATACAGCCATACAATAAAAGTATTTCAGTATTTATATAGTTGAACATGCAGGAATTATGTTAAGCAAAATAGGCGCAGACAAATATCTCATGATCTTAGACATATGCAGAATCTAAAAATATTGAACTTATGAAAGTGAAGGGCAATCCCTAGAGACCAGGAGGAGAGGTGCAGAGGGAGGAGAAACTGCTGGTAGGAGGATATAAAACTTCAGTTAGACAGTGCACAGAACAGTAAGTGAAATAAGAAAGTTTTGTTTTGTTTTGTTGTTACCAGGAATCAAACTCAGGACCTTGAGTTTACCAGGCAGGTGCTTGTCTCACTGAGCTATATCCCTGGCTTGACTAAAATATTAATGCACTGTGTATTTCAAAATTGTTAACAGTAAGTAGATGTTCAATGTTTCTGCCATAAAGAAATTGTAAGTATGTGAGGTGACTGATTTGCTAATGACCTGATTTAATCATTACACATTGTAAACATATATGAAAATATCATATTGTACATCATAAATATATACAATTATTTATCAACTAGAAATAAACATTTTCAATATCAGTGTCATTTTAAAATTGCAAATATTTACAATGTACAATATGTTTTGATTTTATATATATAGTGAAATAATTAAGTCAAGCTAATTAACATTTAATTAACATATTTCTTATTTTGAAAGTGATAACATTTAAGATCTACTCTTAGATAATTTCCAGCACATGGTACAGTATTGCTAATTAGTCCTCACATCATAGGAATAGAGCTCCGGAACTTATTCACCTTCTGTAGCTAAAAGTTTGTAGCCTTTGACCACCATCTTCCCATTTTCCCACCATCACTGGTAGCCACTGTTCTGCTCCCTGATTCTACAAGTTGGACATTTTTAGCTTGCATGTATAAATGAAATCATGCAGCATTTGTCTTTCTATGACTGGATTATCTCTCTTAGCACAACATCATCTGCATTTATCCATGCTGTCACAAACTGTATGGTCTCATTTTTACGACTGAATAGTACTCCATTAAGTATGTATACTACATTTCCTTATCCATTAATTAGTAGAATTTTCTTATTAGATTGTACTGTCTTATTTTCCAGGGATCTTCATATTTCTCTACTATCTGGTAACAGCCAAATTTAGACTAGGCTCACAGACAGATCCAACATGCGAGACTTTTGCATAGCCTTTCGCATCCTATGGACATAAAGAATTATTACAAGAAGCTCTTGATGTTGTGCCTGCAATCTTTACCCATATGGACTGGATCACTGTCTTTAAGGTCTATGAAAAATATGCATTTGGTGCTGGAGCTCAAAAAAGCAGGCATGGAGGTCTTTGACTCTACCTTGCCAATCCTTTGCCCTGGGAGAATAAAAGGAGCCTTCAGGATGCCTGGGCTTAGGTCCTAGCTTTGCGCTCTACTAGAAGAGAGGAACCATTGTTGTTCAGGCCTTCCTGGAAGAAGGGATAATGGGAAACAAACATTTAGTCTTGGTTTCTGATTGTCAGCATACAGCCCCTAAGGTCATTAGTATTCACTGAGTAATGAGAATGGCTTTTGTGTGATGAGATGGCTGGTCCTGGGGATGGTAGATAGCTTCACGATGGGAGATGGTTGTATTTAAAACCAACTATAGGATTAGAGGATTGGAATTTTCAGCTCCATCCTCTGGTCTCTGGGAGAGTGACTGGGATTGAGCCCATCACCAGAGGCCAGTGATTAAATCAGTTGTGCCTAAGTGGTGAAGCCTCCTCTAAGTTAAATAGCTCCTCAACAACCAGGTTCACAGGGTCTATGGGTGGTAAGTACATCAGCATGCTGAGCAGGGAGCATGTCCGGGGCTGGAGTCTAAGCTTGTCTCCCAGACCTTACCCTATGTTCCTCTTCCACCCAGCTCTTCCTGTGCTGTATCTTTTATACTAATCATAAGTAATGTGCTCTGCTGAGTTCCGTGAATCATTCTGTAAATTCTCAAACTTGGGGTGGGGGATCAAGGAAACTCAGGAATTTGCAGTCTGCCTTTTCTATAAAATTCACCAGCACAAATTTCATATAAGACACCCATGGCTGACTTCTACACTGCCCCTATGCCACCAGCAAAGCAGTGCAGCACAGTTCTTCAGGTTCAGGGTTGTAATTTGCAAAGGCCCGTCTGTCTGTGGCATGCCTTTGGTCAGGTAAAGACTGGTGCTGATGTTCTTTAATCACATATGTTAGAAACCACAGCTAATTCAAGACAAGCTAAAACATTTGAAACAAACACCAGAGTGGCAGAACACCAGATGGTCTACCAACTAGTGCCACGTTACATAAAACAACCAGATGAAGATAAAATGGAGAAAAAAAACACAATGTACATAATGTCCTCTTCTTCTCAAGCTTTTTCTGATCCTATTCCAAGGAGAAACCTATTCCATATGAAGAGAATTTCACATGACTCATCAATCATTACCATCAGATCTTCTGGAAAACATTCGGGCATGATTCACATTCCATTGATGTCTAAATTTTATAGGCACAGAAGTTGGGAAAAAAACATGGGAGGTGTTGAATACAATGCATCTAATTCAGAGATGAGTGAATGAGTGAGTGGATAGAGATGCTCTCCCTTAGCTGTGAGACAGAGGACAAGTGGAAAGAATAGTCCAAAAGGTGCTAAGTGAGTTTCTTCTTTAGTATGGAGCATCCCAGCTCAACACAGGGCTTGTTTTCCATGAACAAAATATTGATTTTTGGCTCTCACTTGTTTATTGTCCTACAGAATGCACTGGGAAAAAGGCACTGCTCGTATATCCTTCAAACTAAAGTATTATTTTTTACCAGAATATATATTTATACATTGCAGAACTTTCTATTTGAACATAAGAGATTCCCCTAACCCTAATGGAGAACATAGTATTGAATGATGTTTATACACCTCATTTGTTACAATCCTATCTTCCTGATCTTAATGTGCAGATGGAGAAGAAAAGTCAAAGAGTAGAGCAAAGGGCAGTGTGCCCAAAAGGAGTGAAGACAGGGTCACAAACAGATGTTTTCACATTTATTTTCCATGCAATATTATTCACAGTAGCCAAGAAATGGAAGCAAGCTAGATGTCCATTGACAGAAGAATGGATGAAGAAAATGTGATCTATACATATGGGATGTTAGTCAGTAAAAGGAGAAAAATTTGTTGCAACCTACAACATGTATAAATCATGAGGATATTATGCTAAGTCACAAAAAGATAAATACTACATGATTCCATTTACAGGGAATATTTAAAATAACTAAATTCACAGGGGCAGAGAGTAGATTAGTAGTTGCCAGGGGCTGTGAGGGGAGGGGAAGTTGAGTTGAATAAGTCCTGCAGTCTGGACACTGACTGTCCCCTAAAGGCCCAAGCACTGGTCCCCAGGGTGGCACTAATGAAAGGTGGTAGAACTTCTAAGAGGTTAGGTCTAGTGGGAGGTCTTTAGGTCGTTGGGTGTGCCTCCAAGGGGACCGTGGAATCCAGACTGCTGCCTCACTCTCTTGTTTTACTGACTATAGGGTTTGCTCTGCCACAAACCCCAGCCATGATGTGCTGCCTCACCATAGGTCCAAAACAAAGGGGACTGATCGATCAGGGGCTAAAACCTCCATAATGGTGAGTCAAAGTGAACCCTTTCTTTTTACAAATTGATGATCTCAGGTACTTTGTTATAGTGACAGAAAATTGACTGACACAACAGGTACCACATTTTAGTCATAGAAAGTGAAAGAGTGCAAAAGACCTGTCCCAGAATGTGCAATATAGTTAACACTGTACCTTACACTTAAAATGATTAAGGTAAATTTAGGTTATGTGTTTTTTACCACAAAAACTAGGATGAGGTCAGTAATGCCATCACCAAGTCATCATCCTAGATTGCTCACAGGAGCGCTGTGAGGAGAACAGCAACCTCCCCCACCTTCTACAGATAAGTGAACTCAGGACTAAGTTCCAGGCCCATGTGATACAGAAACATGATTGTTTCCCACTACCAATGCCTTGCCATATCTCTTCTGTCAGACACAAGTCCTTACACACACCTTAGAAAGCTTGTACAGACCAAATCAGAAAGGCCAAAATACTTTAAAGGATCTTTTGTTTATAGGAGAAAAAAACTAGTTTAAGAACCAGAAACAAATAGAAAATACACTAAACATTTTTTCTTGTATTTGTTTATTTAACTGCTCGTGGGAATGACTGAAATTTTAGAAAATACAATCATGAATTTTTGAAGGTATAATGGGAAAAATATCTTCCAGGCACTTATTTCAAAGAGAGTCCTTTTACAGAGTGGAACACTTCAAGAATGTTCTCCAGAGGCAGAATAAAATATTCTGAGGAACCTTTATAAAGATCTAAAATATCACTAAATAAAAAGATCTGTGTGTCTTCTCTCATAAAGCAGTATTTGGAATTTTTGTTCATCGTGGCTTTGCTTGAAATAGGAGCACCAGTTGGACATGGTATGCCAGAGAGACGCACAACTTCCTGAAATAGAAATATGAATTCTCAAAAATCTATAAATAAGATATATGCTAAATAATTCACCATGGATTGTTACTGGAATCTAACCACTTCTGCTGTTGATTGTTGAATAAATCAGAGTCAAGGCAGATTGTTCATGAGACAGTATCATAAGGATGGTTCTCAATTATGGAAGATTTTTCCCCTCAAGGAGACATTTTTTTTGTCTTTTTGAGACAAGGTTTTGCTAAGTAGTCCAGGCTGGCTTTGAATTCACTATGTAACCCCAACTGGCCTTGAACTCGCAACAATCTTCCTGCCTCACCCTCCTGAGTACTGGGATTACAGGTGTGTACCACCATGCCAAGCTGAGAGACGCTTTTGATTTTCATGACCTGGGGGTGCTGTAACTAGTCAGTAGAGGTGAGAGAGCTGGTGAACATCCTACAGTGCACAGCACAGGCCTCCACAGCAAATGATTATTTGGTCCAAAACATGACTACAGCTGAGACTGGGAAGCCCTCTACTCTGCACTCTGTCCTACACATTATGCCCCTAATGGATAGAAAGACCAGGCAGTTTCATTCCCCAGGAAATAAGTCCTCAGGAAGTACACTGCTCATAGCTGGGAAACATTTATTTTCAAATGTGATATTTTTATCGGAATGACATCAGCTCTTCCCAAATGGGGTAGAATGATAGAATGCAGCAAAAGAGAGTGACCACTTGGAAGAGGACCAAGATTCAAGGCTTCTTTTTTTCTACTAAACCCGGGAAGAATGTTGATTTCAAATCAGTTCTCAAAAATGAGTTCCATGTGAGTAAATATTATGTTTAGTTTGATTTATCCCATAAAAGGTTGTTTTTGGTAAACAGCATAACAAGATTAAGTTAAAATGGGGGGTGGAATCAGACTCAGAAAACTCTCACTGAGGTGGGAAAGAGTAGCAGTTCAAGCAAAAATGTAGAATCTTCTATATAAACATGTGCCCTCCTGCCTCCAGGTGGCTATGACCACCTCCATTCACTGGCCCACCCTCCATGTCCTCTGCATTTCTGACACACTTAGGTAGGTGTACGCACAACCAAAGACACTGGGGAGACATTTACATGAATAGAAACATTCTACACCAGTAACATCACAAGATATTTAATGCTCTGAGTCAATGAACTCCGCCTTTGGCTTATAGCTGATTTTTTATGCCAATGCATTCTATTCTGCATGCGGAGGTGTCAAAATTTATTCTATGTTGTCCTTTACTGGAGACTCTGAGAAGTGGATTGATGCATTCAAGGGTAGCACATTTTCGATTATAGCATGCTGCCAAGTCAGAGAAAAACAGCATTATGAGCCTTTTCCCCCATATATTTGCAAACTTTTGCAGATAATCAATTTTTTCAAAACCCCTAATTGAATGAGCAAATGCTAGTGTATATAGTGGCTTTCATTTGCATTGTGTAGTTAAAAATGAGACTCGGCATCTTTTCATGTTTGTCCTCAACATTTTCTTCTGTGAATATATTTGTTTATTTTTAACTGAATTGCTTTCGCTTTCATTATTCATTTATCGGTGCACACTTTGTGTACCAATATTTCATCTCTTACATATGTTGGAAATATAATCTGCTACCTTTTACTTGACTTTTAACTTTGCTTCTGCTTTATTTTTACTCTCCATGTGTTCTAAATCTAGCCCTCTCCCCGCTTGTGATATCTGCTCTAATCTCAGTGACTGCGGTATACGTTATTTTCATCTCAATGGCAGGTATTTTACTCCAGCAACCCTGCTTAGCTGCTTTCCTCCAGGCGCGACTCTGGGATCCGAGGTCAGTGCATTGGTGTCCCTGCCTTCACTACAACCGTGGGGAGGGGCCAGGCTGGGCGTGGCCACATCACCTCCCCTCTGTGCCTGCCAGTCAGAACTCATCCACACACTGCTGTTCAGACACAGGGAGCGCTGGGAAATATCATTATCCTATGTCCCCCAAAGCAACAGGGCTTAATTTGAGGAACATAATGCCTATCTCTGTCAGAGCTTTAGGCTTTGTTTGTTGCTTAGGAAACTCTTGCCCATCTTCAAAAATGTTTTTCTCTGTTCCCTTTGACTATGTGTACAAGGAGATGATTAGGATGATTAGGAGATCTTCTCTGGAGGTTATTTTTGAGAGTATTGCAAGGGTTCCCCAAAACCTTGCCCTGCTGTTTTGATAGACCTCTTGATCAAACAAGATTTATATAACTATCAATACGACCTCTCTTCTATTCCTTTGAGTCTTTTCCATCCCCAAATCAATACCATACCGTTTAAATCTCTGGCTTTGCTGTGTATCTTCATAAACAATAAACTCCTCTTTCTTATGTTCTTTTCCAGAATTTTCTTGGCTCTTTACAAACATTGGCTTTTTCTATATCTGAATCATCATTTTAAATATTACACTACATGAATATATATGACAATAGATTGACCTTTTGAATTTTCAAATTTCTTTTTTTGTTTGTGTTTTTGTTTTTGTCTTTTTGGCACCGGGTCTCACTATGCAGTTCAGGCTGGCCTTGAACTCACTTGTGTAGCCCAGGCTGGCCTTGAACTTGTAACAATACTCCTGCCTCAGCCTCCTGAGTGCTGGGATTACAGGCATGTACCACCATGCCTGGCAGGAATTTTCAAACTTTTTTTTTGCCACAAACCTTTTGTGTAGTTAAAACTTTTACACATTCTTATTTATTTTCCTGGTATCATTTCTGAAGTAAAGGTGCTAGATTGAAGTATAGAATAGTTAAAGGTTTTGGTATGGACTACCAAACTGCCCTTCAGATTGGCTACACCAAATGTTCTCCCAGTGGCCCTACCATAATGAACTTTTCTCTCCACTTTATTCTTAGCTCTGAGTATTATAATCTTTAAAAAGTATTTAGTTGAGATAACATTTCACTTTAATGTGTACTCATTTGACTTCAAGGAGACATATGTCCCCAGATGTTTTCACTTTTGGCACCAATTGCTTAGTCATGTCTTTACTGCAGAGTTCTTAATTATAGATAATTTGCATACGGAAACCAAAGCAGAGTGGCTTTTGTGGCTCCTCCCAGGGCAGCGGCTCTGCCTTGTGGTCCCACAGTGGAAGTCGCCTGGGCTGCTGACAGGTATAGCTGTGGAGCAGCTCCACTGACAGGAGCCCTCTTCTGGCTGGCTGCCGGGGAGGCCATGTTGCACAAAGTGTTGTGTGAGGCTTCTAGCACTTCCCCAGATGGGACCCTGGGTCACAGGGATGTGAGCTGCCCACAGCCCTGTGCCATACACACCAACCCTACAGTGGCTGCCCATCCCGGACATTCCTCTGTGCTTGCTTGTCCGCTGCCAAAGCCTCAAAAGCTGCCAGCAAGGTACAGAGACCAACTCAGTGCAGACCAAGCCCGCTCCCTGGACAGAAGTGTGAGGAAGGCAAAGGCTGTGTGGATGGAGTCTTTCCTGCCTTTATGCTTTATCCAAGGCCCAGTGATCAGTACGGGGCTTGAGACAATCAATGAGCAAACCACTAAATTCCACAGAAAGAGATGGCGTCAGAGGCCACCCCGTGAAGCCTCCTACACAGTGTCCATCTGGCAAGGACCAGAGCTGCGCATCATTCTGAGGCAGAAAGGACTGACCCACACACAGCCTTTGTCCACTGGAGTCTGTAGAGTGACCAGGTGGAGGCAGGCGACACAGAGGTCCTGGGAAGGCTGAGTAAACAGATACGGTTCCTCACCTGGAAAACTCTGCAGGGCAGCTACTGACCCTCTTGGGACTGTCCTTTGTCTACCATGGTGAGAATGCTGAGAAGGCCTGCTGTGGAGTGCTCCTGCTGTTTTGCAGTTTCAGAGACACAATGCTGTGAAGTGGCAAATGAGGCACTGCCCTGACAAAGCCCCTGTTGTCACTCTCAGGGTGAGGGAGGCAGATACCCTGGAGAGGTGAAAGATTTCAGAGCATAAGAGAGGCCCTGCCTGGTTTCCAGCATCAGGGCAGCCAGAATGTCCCCAACTCCCTCACAAATGGACCAGCCCTGCCTCACAAGCCACCAAAAAGTGAGTCTCACCCCATTAGCAAATGCTTCGCAAATGCTCTCACTGTTAGCAAATGCTCCAGAGAGGACAGCGTCCTGCATCTTCACAACCCTAAGGTTGCCAGACCTAATCAATGTATGCAGGACACCCAGTTAAAGTCCAACTGAAAGAGCAAAATTCTCAAATACATATGCTTCTCATGCGTACTTTTTGGCAGAACTCATAAGAGCTTACAGCATCGATAACAGACATGAAGTATCTGGCAAAAGACCAGTTTTGCCAGATTAAAATTTCCATGAGAGCCTCTGTCTCAGTCAGAAACAATTCTCAAAGTTCAGGAGGCTGTTCAAGGTCAGCTTAACTAACCCTTGATTTAAGGTTGTCTGTCTTTGAGGTGAATGATTTTAGGATAAAGTAAGTTGTCATAGTGTTTCATTCATGTTATGCTCAGATAAATAGGTCTCATACCCCTTATACTTGTTTGAAAAGAAATACAGTGAAATGTATCAAAAAATCAGAAATGAATGTTTCTATTATATTGAAGGTAGATTTCAATGACTACATATGAAGTAATGATTTTAATATACAAGCCAGTACTTAAACATGCATATAACTTTGGCCACCGTACTGAACACTGCAATGCACACCTCTATGAATTTTCTGTTTATTCATTTTTGCGAGAACTCGAATAGCTGCCAAACTCTACACGAACATCCAGCCCCAAGACCTACCACCACCATGAGCAGGTCAGAGAGGCCTTGCTTCTCACTCTATGTCCTGTCACATGCATGTTGGGCCTTTACAGAACCCACAAGTGGGTTCCCAGTGTGGTCCAATACACTACCTCACCAGTGTGTGGGGAAGAACAGTTGTTCCAAGAAGACACCCAAAATGATCCCTCTCATGGTCCAATAAAGCAACTGCAGAAGTGCAAAGTAATGGTGTAGGAACTGCATTTTGCCACTTGAAATACTGACTTGGGGAAATTTTTATGAAAAAAGGTAAAACAAAATTTCGTAACAAGACAATAGGAGAAAAACAATACTTAATACATTGCATATTATTATCTTTATAGTAGTTACTCAGAGTACACAATATAGGCATAAAAAATTCTCCAATCCATATAAGCACAAACCTTCCTTTTCTATGCACTAATAGTATGACTACTTTGCATTTTTCTCTTTTCCTTTCCTTCCTTTCCCCTTTCCCCTCTCCTCATTGCTTTTTCTTTTTTAACTATTTTTCCCCATTTTACAGTATTTATTGTGTATTTTTAGACCTTATGTACTCTTTCAGAGTCTCATGCCAGGGTGACAATACAATGCTGGCACATGTGCGTCTGATTTATTTCACTAATGAGTATAGTCCCAAGTTGCATCCATTTACCTACAAAAGCCTCAAGTTTATTTATCTTTATGGCTAAGTAGTACTCCATTGTATAAAAATACCTCATCTTTTTTATCCATTCCTTGGTTGATGGGCATTTGGGTTGTTTCCAGGATTTAGCTATTTCAAGTAGTGCTGCTATCAACATGGGTGCACATATATCCCTGTGGTATGATGTTTAAATTCTTCATTTTACTGACAGTAAATTCAGAGGCACAATCAGTGAACTTTGGCTGCTAAAGCCACATATTTAGAGCACTGGATGTTTGGTCCCACCAGAGTCGTTCCCCTAGGAACTGTGTGCCTGGAGGTAGGGCGGGAGCCAGGTCTAATTTTGAGCCCATAGACTGCAGTCTGCTTATCTGCCCATGTAAGGTAACTGTCCCTTGTGCTTGATGGTCAGACCTCTTGTACCATGCATTCAGTTCTAGGAATAGAGAGAGTTTCCCAGCATCAGGTTACGAGGAGGTCGTGAGGAGTCTTAGCACCAGGCCAAAAAAACATTTGGAGAAACCAGAGACCTTGGCCCCAGGGAGGAAATGGGAACAGGAGGTACCATCACTTATTTAAATAATCATCATACAGAGGTATCATCCTATATATAGATTCCCAAAGGCAAAGCCAGTTTCATAAGGTGATGGTACTGGGAAAAGATTTCGTTTTAAATTAAGAGTTACTCTTAAAATACACTACATATTAACCAGATCCTGTCTGCTGAACCTTTGACCCAGAGATTCTGAGATGTCATAATTTAATTACCATCTTTCTCAGAGTATAATTTTTTCTAAACACCAACCTATTCCAATCACTCTCTTCTCTCAAATAACAGTGCTTTTCATATCTTCATCATTTTTTCTGACATTTTTCGCAGCCTGTCCCATGTTTGGTGTCATCTCACATGCCCAGGCCCTGCAAGGGCACAGAAACACACGGACGGCATGCTGTGTCACTGTCCTTTGCTTTGAGGAAACTGGTCCCAGACAGATGCAAAACATTTTCTACACTCCTTGCAGCATTCGCCTTCCTGTACTGTTATGGCTTGAATCTAAATGTCCCCCCAGTTTCTTATAGGTGGGGCTCTTCAGAGGTGCCTGGATCCATGGTGTGTGAATGTAGATTAAGAGTGTCATGATTAAATTAGCCCACTGATTGATTTAATGCAGTTCTGTGTGTGGATAACAGAAGGCTGATGCTGGGTATGGGTGACACCGACCGCAGGGCTTGTAGCCAGGTGGGAGAAAAGAGAAAGAAGCTCTTTCTGCTTGCTGATTTGCTGCCTCCAGCCTCCTTTGCATGGAGTGTCTCTCCTCCACCACGCCCTTCTGCCACGCCCCTTTGCCTCATAACCAGCTGACTATGGACTGAAACTTTTACAACTAGGAGCCAAAATAAACCTTTCCTCTTTCGACTTGTGGGTATTGGGAATTTTGTCCCAGCAATGAGAGAAGTAACCAAAATATGTATTAACCACTGTTTCCAATCAGTATTCACTCTACTAGATGAAATTTTCTGCAGGATTCTAATGTGAATGCTGTGCCTAATAATAATCAGATGAGAAAATAACTGTCCTATCAACCTTTCTTTTTCATTGTTGTGATATTTTAGTTGTCTATTATTATGATAGTTTGGTTTTTGTTTTGTTGTATGTTAGTTTAGTTATATGTTAATTTTTTCAACCCAAAAATCAAAACTCAGGTGATAGAAATTCCCTGCATTTTGTGGCTTAATGACGTTACACTAAACTCCATCCCTGCTGGATGTGGTGGTACACTCCTATAATTTCAGCTACACATGAGCAGGAAGATGGCAAGTTCAAAACCACTCTGGGCAACTTAGTGAGAAAACATCAACATTCTTTTAAAAGGCAACTTGTATAGCTCAGTAGTACACTGCCATTGGTTCAATCCCCAGTACAGCAATCAAATCAAATTAAATTAAATCAAGTCAAATCAAAGCACAGTCAGGTGTGGTAGTATAGCAGAAAACACTCCTCCAGCCAGTATATTTCGGTGTGTTAGTTGCCCAAGTAGTAGTTTCTGTTCTAATTCCAGTTGCTCCTGTCTCTTAGAGATGGCTGGTCACTGTGATATATAGCTGGTCATTATAATTCACATTGTATAAACCAATCCCCAATTGACCAGCCATTCTGCCCCTTCCTGCTGGCTGATCCCATATAAGCCCTAGATAACCAGAGATCAGGGCCTGATATTCTGGGAATGATTCCAATCAGTGCTCATTGATGTAAATAAATCTGCCTCCACATCCTGCTTGCCATTACATCTAGTACGTCGGCCAGGAAGACTGACCATGCTGACCTCTTTGGTCACTGGTTATGGGTCTCACAGAAGGAGAAGGAATCTCTCAAGGTTCTGATGGGAAGATACACCCTTGAGATTTTGTGAGTCCTCTCAGGTCTGGAGGAGGATTCCTGGCTCCCTACTTGAGCAGCTCACATCATACCCCAAAGAGAAGAGCACACAGTCTATCTGTAGTCCTGCCTGCCTGCCTGCCTGCCTGCCTGCCTGCCTGCCTGCCTGATTCTGGTAAGACCCCCAGGGGATCACAGTTAGTCAGTCTGTTAGTTCTGCTCAGTTCTAGCGGAAGAAAAGCGTGATCAACTCTTGTTAGTTAAGGCTACTTTCAAGAGAAAGTGAGTTAGAATGTTTCATCTCTGAGCGCCTGCTGAATGATTATGTGAATGAGTGGAACGGACGGTGTAAGCCATAAGCTGCTCCATCTGTGCACCCATGGTGGGAAGCACTGGTCACAGTGCTGCCTGGGCCCTCACCTGCAGTTCGTGGTGATCAACATATGGCATAATGGAGGCCTCACATCCTCCTTAGCTAAGTCACACCTAAGTCACAGTGAGGGGCACTGCCAGGCGGACAACTGAACTGTCTGTCTTTTTCTGAGGGGCACCTTTCTCTCTTCTGCCGTTATTCAAGGGAACACAACACACATGTGGGGAGCCATGAATGGGATTAATTCGTCCAAACCAACAGTCCCTGACTGCAGGAAAAAAGGCCTTTACGGAGTTAAAAATGAAACCAAACTGCTTGGGGAATCTCAAAGAAAAGAAAAGGAAAAAGAAGCCCATTATTTCTGAGAATTCTGCCTTGGCACCCTCAACAGCTACCGCAGTTGTTGCCAGCGGTTTCACCCCTTACTCCCAAATTATCTACTCCCAGCCAGTTGAACTGGTTCCAGCTAGCCATTGCCTCCAATGAGCCATAGAGGTTCTGCCACACGGGCACTGCTATCCTAGTGGGATGGTGTCATCCAATCCCCACTCAAGATGACTGTCAGTAATTCCTTCTGAGTCTATTCAACGCAGAAATGTCCACATTTTAACTGAGGAAAATTTGGAGTGTCAGTGCTGATGAATGTGTTTCTGTTGGCTTTCTTTGTGTCTGTGTGTGGTACCAGGAATCAAACTCATGACCTCAGGCTTACCAGGCAAGTACTTATGCCGCTGAGCTATACCCCCAGCCCTCCACTGGCTTTCCAAAGGTTGCCTCACCTATAACAACCCAGTCCAGCATTTCTGAAAAACAACAAAAAGATGATCAAAAAGCATGTCAACTACTGTTACCCAAAAACCTGATTTTTTAAAAAACACCAGAGATCTCTAAGAAAATCCAATCTGATAGATGACCATACCCTTTGGTTATGAGTTATAAGTACTACGGACACTAAAAATAAATAGATAGATAGATGATAGATAAGAATTATCAAAATCTTCAACTTGGATCGAGAACAACCCTTTCATTGGTCTGATAGGCTCAGACTAGGCCATACAAGGCTCCCTTCTTCAACTGGGCCACCAGAAACCCATAGTGCCATCACCCAGGCAACTGGTACTCTTGCCTCTCACCCAGTCTTCCAGACCCAAACTTGTAGCCTGGGAAGACCTCTCCTGTGTAAGCCAGTCCCCATACCTCTTCTGGGAAGAAACCTCCCTTCAAGTTAGAAGTGACCATTTCCTTTGCACCAAACCAGTCAGCCTCCCTCTTATTTTACCCAGTACTTTCAGTTTTGACTGTTCCCCTAGAGGAAGATGATGTCTGCATTAGCCTGAGACAGATAACTGCCATCCTGATTTTCTGAAAATTCTCCTCCAAGAGGTATGAACTAAGGACTCACCTCTAGGCCCGGCCACAACCATACACCACCTCATCTCAACCGTCAATCCCGCATGGCTGTCAGATATCATGGGAAACACCAACAGGCATCCAGCCACACATCAGCCTGATAGACTGTTAATCACCTTAGGCAAGATCTCTGTGCTGTCCACAACGCACCCACCACTTTGCACTCTGCACTTCCCAACCCATATACCCTTTTTGCACTGTTCTTGATTTAAAAGATGCCTTCCTCTGTTTCTGAGTTACCCCCATAAGCCCCTCCACTGGGAAAATCCTGAGATAAAAGGCCAGCTCACTTGGGCTCAATCGCCACAAGGAGTTAAGAGCTCTCCCACTATTTTTGGAGAGGCTCTAACTAACAACAGATTTGGCCAAGCCATCAGTATCATTTCTCCAAGGTTTCTTTGTCCTTTCCATCTCCATTATGGTCCCCTAAGCAAAGAGTATAGACTGTCAAACTGCTAAAATATACCTCTCCTGCCTTACAGCCAGTTCAAGATCTCTGAGCTGTCAGTACTACAATGATTGGCCTCCACATACATTACCTCACTCTTCTGCCACCCATGGTCTGCTGGTACACCTGCCTGGACCTAAAAGGCTCCTTCTTCTGCCTTCTATTGGCTCCTTTCAGCCAGCCTGTTTTTGCAGCTCACCATGACTCAATCTCCCAGAGGTTAAAAAACTTGTTCCCTCTTTAAAAAGCATTTCTAATTAATGACACTTCGTAGCTGCCTTCTGGAAAGGCACAAAAGTTCTGCTACAGTATCTGGCAGAAACTGGTTAGAAAAAAAATTTCACAAATTTCTTGGAGCTGCTGGCTTCAATAAAGTTGGGAACCCTGAATTCACAAAAACAATGCTTACTCAGAGTGTCAGCCCCTGGCAGCGCCCAGCGGCCTACCTGTGCAAATACTTAGATCTAGCTGTTAAGTGCTGCCTCCTCCCTTCGCTTCCATGCTCTAATAGCCACGGTCCTTCTGATCAAAAGCTGACAAGCTTATCTTAGACCGAGACCTAACTGTCCAGGTGCCGCGTGCTGTACCGGGATGAACTGTTCTCAAAATGGACCCCTGACAGATGCTGTTTATGGATGGAAGTAGCTGTTAGGAATGAAGTCTGATCGGTGAAATATGTTGTGGTCACTTTGGACAAAATTATTTTGACCAGAACTCTCCTGCAAGGATGATCTGCACAGCAAAGTGCTTCCTGCTGCTGTTTGGAAACCTGCCACCAATGACACAAAATAATCTGGTCCAGAAACCTAACCCTCCTCAGGGCTCCAACTGACCCCACCCACCAGACCTGCCCCCACTATACGTTCTCCAAGCTCAAGCTGCAGATACCTACACCCCTGCAGCCAGGTCAGGCTTCAGCCTGTGTCACCAGCCTCAAACTCCCATTCTCCACCCGTACTGAGAAGACAATAGAAGTTTATAAAGTCCTGCTGTAAAACATCACCACTAGATATGGCCCAGCCTTGACTGTTGGATCCACTTGCTAAAGGCTGCCTCCTCCTTTGCCTCCTCACTCTAACAGCCACTGTCTTTCTGATCAAAAAACTGACAAGCTCACCTGAGGCTGAGACCTAACTGTCCAGGTGCCACATGCTGTGCGCTGTACCAGGCCTCCTGAATAACTGCAGACCACCACAGATGCTGAATATACCCTGTTGACAGGTGGAAGTGGCTCTGTTAGATATGGATGACAGGTTAGATATGCTGTGGCCACCTTGAACAAGGTTATTTCGGCCAAAGCTCTGCTGCCACTGCTTCCTGCTGCTGTTTGGGAGACTGCCACCAACAATGTCAATTCTGAGCCCCCTCTGGGGAGCCAACTGACTGAAACATCAACCCAGCCAGAAGAATTCTACCCAGTATTTCCAGAAGAGCAGAGTCAGACCTGTTCCCGCCATTTCTTCTGCAAGTTCAGGCCACAGTAACTGGCATCAATTCCCCTCCAGCCAGCTCAAGAGTCAGCATCTATGTCCCTGGTCCTGGTTTCATACAGTATAGTGGACTCTCCCCATTTAAAGATATATAGATAGATTATACAGAAATAAAAAATACAGAAACAGCTTGTAACCAGCTAGAAGACCAGCTGGACCTGTAGACATTCCTACATACACATATAACCCAGGTGCACACTAACTGCCTCTACACATCTCAGAAATCCAGCATTAGATCTGCTGGAGAATGCATCTGGACCAGACAGCTCACTCTGAAGAGACGACGCACTGAAATCCCTGTTCTGTTCACTCTGGATGCTGACCAGTCCACGCACAGCTAAAGCCTGAGGACCCAGGATTGTTGCATACATATCTCAACGCTTTACCCCCCTTGATTTTTGTGCCTTCTCAGGCTGCTACCCCAGTCCTTGCTTTTCCTTAGCTTTATGGATGATTGCCCTGAGAAAATGGAACAATCATCAAACACTTGACCGAGATTCCATGAGTATCCCTGGCACACTGGGCACTTTCCTAGGTCAGATTAACTCCCTCATTACCTTGCCAGAATAATGTTATAGAACAGACAGGCCTAAATTATGGCTCTTTCTAAAAGCAACTTAGGGAAAAATCTCTGTGAGAAGACAATCTTGGGGACTTTGCCTAGGGCCCATCCTGGGACCGCTGACAGCCCCGATGTTGCTGCTTCTAGTTGGTCCTTCTCGCAAAAGATCTCATGTAACATGCCCAGCAAAGATTTACTGGAGAAACTAAAAGAGGGGGAAACGCAGCAGAAAATCCTCCCCCGCCAGTACTGCAGTCGCCCAGGTGACGCTTTCTGTTCCAGTTCCAGTTGCCTCTTTCTCTCAGAAAGGGCTGCTCACTATCATGCATATTGTAAGAACCAATCCCTAATTGACAAGCCATTCAACCTCTGTACTTCCTGCTGGCTTATCTCAAATAAGCCCTACACAATCAGAGGTCAGGGTATTATATTTTGAGAGTGATCCCAATCAGTGCCCGTCAACATAAATAAATCTGCCTCCAAAACCTGGGTGTCTTTTTTGGTGTTTCTGCTTGCCATTACAGTGGCACATGCCTGTAATCCCAGCACTTGGGAGGCTGAGGCAGAAGGATTGCCATGAGTTCAAGGCCAGCCTGACTACACAGAGAGACTCTGTCTCAAAAACCAAATCAAATTCACCCCTGGTCTCTGCCTTTTGCCTACATCTGTTTTAATGCAAAACCAAGCTGAGCTTGAATGTAACCTTTATTACCTACATCACAGTCAAAATGAACGTGTTCTGTGGGTGCTGCTCCACCCTGGCCTCCACTAATTCACCAGAGCTCAGCCTCAGGTAAGTCTTTAATTTCACCCTGAGACAACACATCTGCACAATGTCAGTGCTCTCCTTAGAAAAACCTTTTGTTACGACAGCATATTGTGATGACACATGCATAGTCATGCTGATAGGCACAATTCACAACAGCTAAGCTGTGGAAATGGCCTGGACGCCCAACAAAAACAAAGGAGCAAAGAAACTGTGGGGTACAAACATAGGATGGGACAGAATTCAGCCAACAAGCAGAACACGGTTATGTCATTTGCAAGACAATGGATGGAATCAGACTGTTATGCTAAATGAAATAAGCCAGGATCAGGAAGTTAAGTATCACACGTTTTCTGTTATGTGAGCAATCTAAAAACAAATTTAATAAGTAGGAGAGACTATAGAAAACTAAAAGATTGACTTTTAGAAACAAGGTAGGGGGTGGTAAAGGGAGAAAGGGGGAGGAGAGGATAAAAGGAAGGAAAATAATCAGACTGTGTCACACATAGGTACCAATATACCAACACAAATCTGGTTATTCTGTATCACTACTACGCACCAATTAAAAAATCTTTTGACAGTTTAACATAGCTACCATCTGGCCCTTCCCAGGATAGCAACCATTTCCTGAAGCATTGGTATACATAACACACCAGGTTTTGTCCCTTGTGTCCCTCAGACCTCTTCCCTCATGTCCTTGCAGTGGTCAAATCCTGGTCTCTGGTCCCCCAGGAAGCAGATGCCCATTTAGAATTCGTGAGATGCCCTCCAGTTCTGTAGCAATGTAGGCAGAGAGTGGGGGTGTGATTGAAGGCTCTTCCAAGCATTACCAGCTCCCTATTTCGTCTTTGATTCTAAACCTACTAGCAATTTATTCTCATGACATTTTTAATGACACCATCTGGAAATGTATTTCTTTTCTTTAAGAAATGTCCTTCAGGGAATAGTCCAGTCCAAATGGAGATCCTGGCATTGTTCCTCTTGTAGAGAAATTCCATGCTACTCTCTCAGTTGAAGTGTTTATTCCTCAGATGTGATCCTGAACGCACAGAAGCAACAGTAAGCAAAAAGAGGGTTTCTCCTTGCTCTGTGCATATGATCAGGCTTCCCTGGAGCAGGCAACCAACTGGACCCCCACTGCCCTGTGCAAAGAGGCCATGGAAAGAGGGCCACAAGTCTTTGCCAGCATTGAAATCACTCAGTTCCTGCTTTGAATTGGCACTCGGTTCAGATAGCCTCACTGTGTATCATGGATCTTACTCTGATTAATCCTAGTACTTGTCAGAGTAAGGAAATTGAGAGAGACCAAAAAGGAAGGCTAGACAGGAAGGAAGGAAAGCAGCATTCATACACTGCACCTATAAAAGTTCTTGGATGCAAAAACATTCTAATCAGTTTAAGCAATACATTGGAAGCTTCTCAGGCAATTCAAAGAATCCAGAGGAAATCAGGAGAGGCCAGCTCAGAAACAGGGCGGAAGTCAGGACCTGGTATCTTTGCACCACTGATTGAGAGCCCCTGGTGGGACCTTCCCCAATAGCCAGCTAGACTTTACATCTCACCCCAGCTTCTGGGAAGCAGGGAATAGCTAACCACCTGGAGCTTATACGTTGCAGTAACAATGAGTGACTGAAAGAGCGAGTGAGGGGCATGGTCTGCAGGATATGCTCAAAACACCCCAGGTATTTGCACCACAGCCAGTGCTGTGACACTCCAGACTTCAGTGAACCTGAATCACAGAATGCAGGATTCTCAAGCAGCAACTAAAATGGTGGGTTCACTGGAGTTTGTATTATTTTTTTACTGCTGTATAACAAGTGCC
Organism: Dinomys branickii; assembly: GCA_004027595.1. Taxonomy (NCBI): domain Eukaryota; kingdom Metazoa; phylum Chordata; class Mammalia; order Rodentia; family Dinomyidae; genus Dinomys; species Dinomys branickii. The sequence goes on from PVLD010006223.1 coordinate 30,587, forward strand.
CACAAATTCAGTGGTTTAAAATTCCCACTTATCTCACAGTCTAAAGGGATCAGGAATTGAGGCGCAGCTTGGCTGGATCTTCTCTGCCTACAGCCTCACAGGCCTATGATGAGGGACCAGTGGGCCTGGATCTCACAAGAGGCCCGGGTCATCTTCTAATGTCTCATGGCTTCTGGCAGAATTCAGCTCCCCACCAGCATACTGCAGGGCTCTGCTGTGATCCAGATGCCCTGCGGAGCCCTGGATTCCCCATAGGGCTGCCACTAATCCCAAGCTGCAGGTACACTCAGTATCTGCAGAGCTCGCAGCACAGCTGCACCCCAAGTGCAACTAGGAGGACAGTAGCCACCAGCCAGCCGAGACAAGAGTGTTACCACTGTGTTAAAAACAAATTGTTGTTTGAATATTATTGAAGTCAATCACGCACTCATACAAATGATATTATTTATAACAGGATTTAACATCTGAAATACTTTTTTTCTTGTCCTTTTTTTGTTTTAATGTATTATTTATCATGCTTTTGAATACCACTTTTGCCCTCCAGATCTTAAGGTTTTTTTGTTCCTTCAAACATTAAAAGCTATTTTGGTATCTTTTTTTAAAGAAGTTTTCCAATTCTGCAGTTTTTAGTGATGGAGGTAACTTTTCTGAGCTCTGCCCAACACCTCCTAAATTCCTTAAAATAAAACGTAATTGTACCCAGTTAAGTGTGACATTTCATAAATATCAAGGATTAAAATCTTTTATCATATTTTAAGAAAAACAAACTGTGTCTCTTCTTTAGTGACAGGAGTCTAAGGACAAGTGAACTGTTCTTCCCTTTGAAGGTGATGTGCTGACTTGGCCTTAGGAAGTTATTCCACATGCCAAGATCACTGTTTAGTAGGGTACGAAGCCAACAAGACAGCCACACCCATGCCCATATCGTTATGTATATTTATACCTGTCTCTGTACTTAACCTGCTTCTTATCTGTATCTATGCATCTATATCACATCTACTTCTACATCTATTTCTACACAGCTGTATCTATCCACATCTAATCCATTTCAATATCAGAATGTAGATCCGATGCTTTCATGTATCTATCTATATTCATCTATTTCTCTATTTCATATATCTGTAGCTATATTTAATCTATTCCAATATCTGTATCAGTAATTAATATATTTTTGTGTCTATCTGTATTTAATCTATTTCTATATCTACTTCTACATATCAGTATTTACATACAATTCATTTCAATATCTGTATCAATATTTAATATATTTCTGGTCTATAGCTAATCTATTTCTATACCTACTTTTATATATCTTTATATCTGTATCTAATCTGTTTCTATATCTACACATTCTGTACATCTCATCTATTTCTCTACCTCTGTCTCCATCTATTGCTCTATCTATGTCCAGATAGAGCAGGAGCTTCAGGAAACAGTTCTCATGACCATGGTGATAGGAGGACTGATATCCACAGGGCAGACAGACAGGCTAGAGAGGGCAGGCTAATTGCTGGTCTTGAGTCTTGAGTCTAAAGGCTGGAAAGTCAGGCAGAATTCTTTCTTCAGAAAACCTCATTCAGACCTAGAATAGCAAAAGCAATCCTGGGCAACAAAGGGAGGCAAGAGGCATCACAGTCCCTGACTTAAAATTATACTACAAAGCTACTGTTATAAAATCAGCATGGTATTGGGGAAAAAACAGACCTGAGGATCAATGGAGCAGACTGGAAGATGCAGCCACAACCATAAACACACTCAGCCACCTTATTTTTGACAAAGTTCACTGGAAGAAAGATAGCCTCTTTAATAAATGGTGCTGGAAAAACTAGCTCACCACATGCTGAAGACTGAAACTAGACCCTTGTCTATCACAGTGCACCAAACTCAAGTCAAAATGGATTGCAGATCTAAATATTGAAACAGAAACACTAAATCTACTGGAAGAGAAAGTAGGTGGAAGTCTTGAAGACATAGGGGTAAGCAGAGAGTTCATGAACAGAAATCAAACTGCATGGGAAATACTTTAAAGGATCAACAACTGGGATCTCATCTTATTGAAAAGCTTTTGCACATCTGAAGAAATCACCAGCAGAGTAAAAAGAAAACCCACAAATTGGGTTTTAATCAACTCTCCCTTGGACAAAGGATTTCTATCCAGAATATATAAAGAATGTTTTAAAAAATCAGGCCCCCCAAATTCAAAGATCCAGTCCAAAAATGGGCATCTGAGATTAATATACACTTCTCAGATAAAGAAATACAAATGGCAAATAAATACGTGAAAAAATGTTCACAGTATTAGTCATTCAAGAAATGAAAATTAAGACAATATTGAGATAATATTTCACCTCAAAAAGAATGTCTGTCATCAAGAAATCAACCAATAACAAATGTTGAAGGAGCTGTGGGGGGAAAGGAACACTTCTCCAATGTTGGTGGGAGTGTAGACTGGTGTAACCACTGTGGAAATCCATCTAGAGATTCTAGAATTAGAGGTCCCATTCAACCCAGTTATTTTCCTTCGGGATATTTTTCTAGAACTAAAAACATCATATATGTGATATATGTGCACCCATGTGTATAGCAGCACAATTTGTAATAGCCAAATCATGGAAACAACCCAAATGCCCATTAGCCATGGAGTGGCTAAAAAAGATGTGGCATTTTTATATAATCAAGTATTACTCAACTACAAAGAAAGTTAAACTCGAGGCTTCTAGACACCATACTCATAAGTGAAATAAGTCAGACTCACATGTGTAAACATCATATTGTCTCCCTACTGTAAGAATCTGAAAGAAAAAGTAGAATCTAAAAGGTACATTAGAGAAAAAAACTGCTCAAAAGAAAAGAACGACTGGGATGAGGGAAAAGAGAAAAGTAAGAAAGAAAGAAGAGAAAAAATATGAATATATATATACAAGATAGCTAAGATAATTGTACTACTAATTTGTATTGTGTTATTGAAAGGAACAATTAATGTTTAATTGTTTGATCAATTTTATAGGCCTATATTTGTTCATCTGAGTAACCAATTTGAAAATACCAATATATAATACAACCATTATTAATTGCCTATCACCTTGTTTGAAATTCTGTATGACTTTTGTTGTTTTTATGTTGTTAATGTTATGTTGTTTTATTTATGTCTGTGTGTCTATTAATACGTTTTGGTTCTTTTATCTTTAAAATGAAAAATTTTAGAAAAACTTATTCATTGCTCTTAAGACCTTCAAATGATTGGATGAAACCCACCCACACTATGGAAAAAATCTGCTTGGATTAATGCCAACTGATGGTAATTGTTAAACCAATATATAAAATACACTCAGAGCAACATCCAGACTGCTGTTTGATATGGCCAGGCTGATACATAAAATTGACCATCTCACAGTCTTATGTGGTTTCTCTTCCTCTTCCTTTGGGTCACCTGATGCTTTTTGCACTCTGACCATGGGCTCAAACACCTATTCTCAAGGTATTCCCAACATAAATCAGAATTCTTTTGCAATTTATCTGGTAGATATGCATCCCAACATCTATGGCTGCAAAATGAACCACCCAAAAGAGCAGCTTTAAAACAATGTAACCATGTAGTGTTATTACTTTTCCTGATTATGTGGTTTAAATTCAACTAGACAAGAGTTTGACGAGTCACAATTCTCACCAATGTGTCTCACATGGTTATAAGCCAGACAGCAGCTGTAGCTGGGATCATATTTGAGATGCCTAACATGATTCTTCATTCATATATCTGGCTCCTGGGCTGGAAAGACTCTGACTCCTGAGAGCTGTAACCAGGGGCCCCCTTGACTATTCCTCTAGGTGGTGGTTTCACATGACAAGCCCACGGTAGCAGGACTTCTTACAAGACAGCTGGAGGCCCTCAGGGCAAGTGTCCCAAGAGAAACACAGTTATGTGGTCACTACTAGCCAGGCCTCAGGAGTGACCCAGCGTCAAGGAGCCTCACTGAGGGGGAGGCTAAATGGTATCGCAGATCGGCCTTTAAACTACTGCAGAAAGACTACATGTGTGATTTGACTCCAGAAATCTCCCCCCACCCAGGTCTGATATAACTATAGATATGTCCTCTTCAAGGGCCGTTGTCTCTAGCCAGGACACTAAAGCACCTTCAGAAGATAGGATGGGGGCGCATGCATTCACAAAAGCCACCAGGTTCAGGTGCCCCAAGTCTCTTCCATATCCTCTCATACGTCCCTATTCCAGTGATCAATACCACCATCTCCCATCAGATGCCTAGCCAGCACAGAAGGAACCCTTCAAGCTCCACCATCTTTGTAACTTGGCAAGCCACTGGATCAAACTTTTCAAACTTTATCAAGAGATAAAGTCTATTACCACACACTTTAGGAAGACCCTGGTTTGTTTACATATGTTGCATGAACTTTTTCTGTTCATTTACCCAGTGCCGGTACCAGCAGTCATTCTGTGGTAGAGCCCAAGAGGCCTCGAATCACTAATTCTCTACATTCTGTCTTACACTGGCTGCAGACTGACTGCAAGGGCACAGACTTTCCTGAGTCCTTTAGTGCAAGCCACCCAAGGGTCATTTTCTGTTTAGCTGTTGGACCCTATTTGAGCTTTTAGTATTTGTTATAAAACCACACCAAAACTTTTTTACATCTTCTTTATTAGTGCATACTGGTTAAATAGATTAAGGGGTTTCATTTTGGGGGATTCATACATGCATATAACATACTTCGGTCATTTTCACCAGTCCTCCCAAAGTTTCTCCCTTGGGAAATGATCATTTTTAAACGATGGCTTTAGCTGTTGTGGGTGAAGTGTCCACGGAGCTGCAAAGTAGAAGCAGAGAGGTGAAGAGGTGACCAGAGTCAGCCCATCCAGCTGCAGCCCATTTCTTCCCATACTTCTACTTTTATAATAATGTTAGCCATGAACATACATTTGTTCTCTAACAAGAAGCAAATAAATAAAACCTATAAAACCATATCACCACCCTAAATCATCTCCATTCTGCCTTGGAGGCTACAGCCTCCAAGTTGCCCACTTCCCACCCCTTGGGAACCAGAGTCCATGGCCCACAGAAAGCTGGCTGTCTACAGCCCCAGCTATGGAATGATGACCCTTAAACTGAGTGCTGCGTGCTCCCTGAGAGGGAGATGCTAGTTCAGAGGAGTCCCAAAGCCTAGAGGCAGTGACAACAAATGTAGCCGTGCAACAAGCCCACTGATCTCTACACCTACAGTTTGAAGTAGGGCACACATAGGGGAGGTGGGGTATTATGTTTAATTGTGATGTGCCAACTCAACTTCAGAAAGAGCTACCTAGCAGATGAGTGAAGCTGTGGGTGTGTCTGTGGATGACTTTCAAATAGACATACACTGAGGAGGCAAGACCTGCCATTGTGGGTGGTACCAGCCAACAGCCTTGTAGACCGGAAAGGATAAAGAGGGAAAGAGGAAGGAAGCTCCCTCTTCAGAGGAGGAGCTCATCTTCACCACTGCCTTTGGACATTTGTCTCTAGTTTCTTTAGGGTTTCCAGCACATACTCTTCGGCCTTCCAATACAGACCCTTTAGCTTTCCAACACCATCTCACATAGAACTCTGCAGTGAGCTCCAGGCCTTCAAACTTCGACTGCATCCTCTGGTTCTCCACTGTGAAGGGGGCCGTTTTGCATTCTTCCACCCTGATTCCATAGGTGGCCATTGTAAGCCACCTAGTAAATCCTGTATATATATAAAATCTGTTCCTCTGGTAAACCCTGTGGATACATGGGAAAAACCTAGGCAAACCAAGACGTGAGCTTGAAGGACTCTGTGTGTCTGAATGCCTCCTCAGTGAACTCTCTTAGACTTTCCTTTGACTTCTAAATATTTTGTTTGTTTGTTTGTTTGTGGCGGTACTGGGGATCGAACTCAGGACCCTGCGCTTGCTAGGCAAGCACTTATTCCACTGAGCTATACCCCCAGCCCTTGACTTCTAAATATAACAGAGAGAAAAGTTCAGTCAAGCAGTCTTTTGTGACAGTCACTGAGGAAGCCTGAGTCCTGAGTACTTCGGCTCATAAACAAGGAGTATTACCCATGTAGCTATGCCCAGCTCCATCTTTAAATTTGGGAGGACTTTTGATGGGATTTCCTTTGTGGAAATAACAGCCAGTACACCCTGATGGGTATTAGTTTACAAGGATTTATAGTCTTTGTTTGTTTTTGTCTTTTTATTAGCTTACAGGTCTTTTGCTGTTGTTATTGTTGTTGTTTTTGGTGCCATGAGTCAAACTCACCTCACACTTGCCAGGCAGGCACTGTGCTGCTGAGCTACGTCGCTGGCCCTGTTTTTGTCTTTTTGAAACAGGGTTCCACTATGCCATTCAGGCTGGCCTTGAACTCACATTGTAGCCAGGTTGGTCTCAAATTCACACTGATCCTCCTGCCTCAACCTTCCAAGGTTGGGATTACAAACATACACCACCATGACTGGCTGGATTTAGTCTTTTAATGACTTGTTTTGACCTATTTTCTCCAAATCATTTTTCCTTCAACAAATATCCCCAAAATTGTCCAAAAAAAAAAAAAAAATCCAGGTCATTCCTGCTGCTTAGTAAGAGTAAAGGAAGCTGTTTGTAGGTTCCAAGATCTACATGTTCTAAGGATCTACAGAACTATGACCCAGATACCAGCCATGGTGCATGGGAGGCCAGGCTGGGGTGAAACATCTGGAGGATGGTGTGCTCGTGCCCTCAGGGATTTTCCATCTGGCTTTGAGGATTGGCTTTGATCCACAGTCTGCAAAGTGACTTTTTTGTAAACCAAACTATGCATCGATTTCCATGATAAAATGAGAAATTCTTTCCCATGGAAAACAGTTTTAACCACAAGTTATAACAAAAATTAGACTTTAAAATATTGCTACTTTAGAAGGAAAGTTATAATTTCCCAGGAAATTGACCAAAAATAAATCACAAAGTGCACACACTGTATTAAAGGTTTACAAATCCTGTCAGAAATCACATTCAGTTGGGCAAAACCCACAGGAGGGTAGAGAGCCTCTGTTTCAACACTCTCAACTTCTCACTATTTTTTTAAAATGGCTTATCTTTTGAGTGTGATCATTTCAGTTTGCTAACTGTATTTAATAGTGTTTGTTCTTGTAAAAATTTTGTCATGTTTTCCTTTCATTAAAATTGGTTGATGGATTTTTCTCTATGTAAGTGTAGATATATTTACATAGAACCAAGTTTTAATATCCAACTTGGGAAGAATATTTTTTTAAGAGTAGGAATAATTTTTTGAGAGAAAGAAAGCTTCCTTCTGAGAGGGATAGAAGGAGGTCTGGAAAGTGGGTTGCACGCCAACCCTGCTTGAGCAAAGCCACGAGGTGAGGCAAGCTTAAGGTGAGACAGAACTATAGTCAATCAATTAGATTACAAGTACACTCACTTAGGTAATATTGATCCAATGGCAAATCATAGGATGGGTAAAAGGTGGGACAAAACTATGGTCAACCAATAAGATTACAACAAGCATAGTCAAAAGGATAATATTGATTAAATGGAGTTCAAATGGGGAAACAAGTCACATAACAAATGCACGTGGGATAGATGAGGACTTTCCTGGAAGGGGTGGGTTAAAGAGGTTTGATGCTCCACCTGAAAGTGATTGATGCTTACTTAGAATATCAATCATTGCTGTGCATCCTTCAGGGAAGTATATGGGTGAGTAGTTCTTAGTTTTTTTCTTGAAGCCCGGCCTTCAGTGAATACTCCTCCAGCCACAGTTGTCTTCTATTGACTTATTGAGGACTTAGCCTTGTCTGACTGCCTATAATATTTCTATCTAACTTAGCCATCTGTAATATTCCTCACTAGAAAAGTAACCCTAACTGCCATGAGGAGGCAAGAGTAGAAGACTGACCTGGCTACTTCCAGCTGAAGAGGATCATAGTAGTGACCAGCAGTCAGAGATACTCCACAGAGGGTCTATCAAAACATCCTCCATAGACACCAGTTGTTCTTGTTTTGGGTAGATATACAGCTTTAAGTCTCCATCCAATTATCTTGGTGGAAGACCTCCAAATGATATAGAGGAATGAAACTCCCAACCTGCTAGATGTCCAAAACACTGAGTTTGTGTTCTCAAAAATTGAAGAATGAATACTACGAACAACGGAGGCTAAGAGTAGGAAGAATTTATTGAGAGAAAGAAAACTTCTGTCCAAAAGACACAGAAGGGGTCCCAGAAAATAGGTTGCCCTGAATTTTAGCATAGCTTATGGGAAGGAAGTTCCTTGACAAGGCTCCAGGTGGACAGTGACTAGCACTCATCTGAACACATTCTGGGGAAGATTCAAACTGATGGGTTTCCGCCCATGTAAATTTCTGCCAAGCCATCATGGTAGTTAATCCAACATGGTGCAGCCCAGAGACCACGATGTGTCTCTCCCAGACTGACTCCCGTCCCCCTATTATAATTTCCTGTTTCCTTTCTGCATAGGAGCGACAACCAACCACCATCCGTTAAGTCACTTAGACTGCCCCATAAACTCCACCCCCAACCTAACCCAATTATTCTTTTTCCCAGCCCCCCAGAAGGTCCTTGCATGTGTGTGTGTGTGTGTGTTTGTGTGTGTGTGTGTGTGTGTGTGTGTGTGTCTCAGCAGCCTTCCTGTGCCAGGCAATAAAGGCTCTTTTTACTTTATTTTGCTTCTTACTCGTGCCAAGCCTAACACAAACCACATCCCACTTGGACTAAATGACATCTCCCTCCCTGGGCCAGTATCTAATCCCATACTGACACCACACAAGGGCAAAACTTGCACACGATCATTTTAGCTGTGCTTCTGCTCAGTAGGGCTGCTTTGCCCATCTGTGTGGGGAGTAAACTGTCAAAGAATAAAGCAGAGGGATCAGGCTAAGATCATGATTTACTTTCCATGTGGCATTTCTGCAGTTTCTCCCTCTGATCTTCATGGTTTCCCAAGACCTTCTTCCCTTCTCATTCAACATACTGGCAGATATTCCCATGGGGCCATATGGAGCTTAGAGCAACCCTCAAGCCCCTCAAAGATGACACAGCCCAGCAGAGTTCAAGAGAATGCTGCACATATGCTTCTGGGGAAAGAAACGCTGGCACTGGTAAAGCAGCGCACATGCCAACCTCAGGTTCCTCGGGTATAGGCAAGTTCTGGGAAATAAGCACATCATTTGTTTTCTTACTAGGCTGTTTTGGTTGTGCTGAGAAATGGGTACTATGGACTATTCATCAAGAAGAAAATTTGGACTATTGTGCCAATGAGTCTGAGGATAAAGAAAAGCTTCTGTCCTTCACAGTGAGAATTTTTCCTGCTTTGTTCAGATTTGATCTGACTCCACAACCACCACTGCAGACTCTTTTCCTGAAGCCGGCTAGGAGAACCTGCTGGTGTGTTATTCCCAGTCATTTCTTCTTACCTTGATGATATTAACTATTCCTTCCCGGGTGTTACATTTCATGTCTCGATGTCCCCCTGAAAGAGCCTCATGCCCTCATGGGCAGGGATTTGGAAGGTGATTGGATTATGGGACTTATAGCTGACAGGTGGCAGGGACTCATAGAAAGAGGCTGGTCACTGGGGGTGTGGTCACTGCTGCTCCTGCCCCTCTCTGCCTCCTGTCTGCCATGCAGCTCTCTACCATGCCCATACACTGTGAAATGACCACCACAATAAAACAGACACAGCCATCACCACACGTAGTTACCACTGTGTGTATGCATGGGGGGAGGGGAGACCCCTAAGATCTACTCTCTTTAATAAACTTCAAGTATACAGTATATTATTGTGAAGTAGTCACATGTGGCACATTAGATCCACAGAACTTATCTTATAACTGAAAATTTGTACTCAGTGACCAATACCTCTCCATTTTTGCATTCCCTTAGCCACTGGTAATCATCATCCTACTCTCTGCTTCTATGAATTCACATTTTTTAGATTCCATATATGTGGTATCCTGAAGTGTTTATCTTTCTGTGTCTGACTTAGATAGCTTAGCATAGTTCCTTCTAGGTTCATTCATGCTGTTGCAACTGGCAGAATTTCCTTCTTTTTATGGGTAAACAATATTCTGCTGTGTGTGTATGCCACATTTTCTTTATGCATTCAGCTGTTGACATGTACTTAGACTGATTTCATATCTTAGCTATTGTAAGTAGTGCTGCAATGAAAAAAGCATACAAACATACAAACATTCATAGGGGATCCCAAGCAAGACCAAGTAGCCAAAGCATCCTGAGAAAAAAAGAACAAACCTAGAGGCATCATATTGCCTGATTTTAAACTACACTGTATTACAAAGCTATTGTAATCAGAACAGCATTGTACTGGCATAAAACCAGAAATATAAACCAAAAAAAAAGCCCAGAAATAAACCCACAAGCACGTAGTCAATTAAACGTCAACAAAAATGCCAAAAATACAATATGGGAAAAGAATAGTCTTTTCAATAAATGGTATTGCAAAAATTGTATCTCACTGTAGAAAGAGTAAAAATGAATTCTTATCTTATACCATACACAAAAATTAACTCAAATGAATTAAATATTTAAATGTAAGTCCTAAAACTGTGAAACTCCTAGAAGAAAAATATAGAGGGAAATCTTGACATTAGGCTTGATGATGATTTTTTAATATGACATCAGAAGCATAGGTAATAAAGATGTTCCTCAACTTATGTGCAGTTTCATCACTATCACTCATTATAATCTGAGAATATCACAAATCAAATAAGCCATGGAACCTCATCACATAGCCACACAGTATCCTGTAGATTATCAGTGGTTTCCCTCATGATCATGTGGCCAACTGGAGGCTTTGGCCAGTGTTTCGCACCTCAAGAGAGGGTTGTGCATACATCACTAGCCTGAGAAAAGACCCAATCATAATCGTAAAAAAAAAAAATCCAAGTGGAACCATCCCCATCAGTTGGGGGACCATCTGTACAAACAAAGGTAACATTTCTAATTGAGACAAGATTTCTCTCTTGAGCAGACCTCTTGGCAAGTATTAGTTTGCTTCACTGGTTTTCACAGTGAATTCTCCACTTTGCAAACCCTACATTTTTTGGAAGAGTGGCCCATTGAGTTTTGTGGGATGCCCAGAAGTACCTTTGAGGAGCAGGAGGGAGAACTGTCCTGGCTGAACCACCCACCACTGATGCCAGGAGGCTGGAGGCTTATGCAGGGAGAGAGTATATGTTCTGTGTTGCAGAACGGTCATACCCTGCATGGAAACACAACAGACCAGTTGTTCTCAGAGTGTGTTCCCCAGACCAGCAGCTTTGGTACCAGGGGGAACTTGATGCAAAAAGTGATCAAATTCTATAGTGACTGTTTAATGATTTAGAATGATTATAATAAAAGACATATTGCCATTAACACTCTTCAAATATTCTCCCTTATTTTAAATATACTTATGCCACCCTTCTTGCCACTTTCAGAAGCAGTTCCAAAAGTCTTCTTTCATGTCTTTATGAGGTGTGATTAAAAACATGGTGAAAGCTGCTGCCCAGTGCCATCCGGGCTGGTAGAGGCAGGCTCATATCAACCTCATGCTGTGTCTTCAACCGCCTCATTCACCAAATCTGCCACCATATAGGTTCTGACTGTTCCCCAAAGACAAAATGACCGTGAAAGGTAAACCTTTTGAATCAGTTCAGGATGTCAAGGTAGCCACAACAGGGCAACTAAAAAGACACTCATGAAAGGATTTCCAGAACTGCTTCAGAAAGTGACAATAACCATAGGATAAGTGTGTTCCAAACAAGGAAGAGCATTTTGAGGTGGGTTAATGGCAACGTGTCTTTTACTGTAATAAAGTTTTAAAATGTAAGCACACACCATATTTTTCAATCATACCCCATAATGCAAATGGTCCTCCCCACAACGAACCTGCTGATTCAAAAGCCTGGCTGTTATCCAATGACCTGTGCTATAGAAAGCACTCCAGCGGTGTGTGTGTGTGTGTGTGTGTGTGTGTGTGTGTGTGTGTGTATCTGTGTGTGTGTGTATCTGTCTGTCTGTCTCAGGTTTGAGAACCACAACCACAGCCCCACACAGATGTTTTGTGGTCATGTAATTTCCCTTGCCACCTTGGCTTGGACAAATACACCATCAGAGGTCACATTAAAAAAGGCAGTCTCAATTATTTCTGACAAACAATCCCAGGAGATTCTGGTGAGCCTTTGCCATTGGACAGTTTGGGATTTTTTCCTCTGCCCTAAAGGTACCACCCATCTTACCCTCCTCTACCCCCTGCTGGGGTTTGGGCTCTATTTTCAGGGCCCTGCACATTTGTTTATATGCTTTTACCTTCCAGACCTTGAGTAAAGTTGTTTGAAGTTCTGTACATGTATCACAACCAGACGGTTGGCCAAACACTGGGGGGAAAATACATGCAAAATGATTTTTAAAGGATGCTGTTCTTTAAACCTAATAAGAAATGGAACTCTCCAAAACAAGAATAAAATATTTGCTTTTGAATATTTTTTTCAGGGCTAGGAATGTAGCTCAGTGGAATGAGCACCTGCCTGGAAAGTGTAAGGTCCTGAGTTCAATCCCCAGTACTGCAAAAAAAAAAAAAAAAAAAAAAGAATATTTTTCTCACACAAACCAGGAACAAAATGCTTTTTCTCTTTCTGTTCTGCCTTATTCCAAAAAGAACTAAAGAGGCTTAAGGAAATACTCTCTCAAAAAAAAAAAAAAAAAAGGAAATACTCTCAACAGAGAAATGAAGGGCCAAAGGATGAATTGAGTCTGAAGCTGAAATGTTTCAGTCACTAAGTGAACACAGGTATGTTCTGAGTTCACTGAGGGCTAAGGAAAACCAGCAAGGTACAAGCACAGGGCAAAACCTACCTGATACTTAAAGAGAAGCGCAACTTGCCCAGGGTGAGAAGCAGGCATCTCCAGTTGGAGTCAGGCACCAAGTCCAAGGACTTCGCTTCAGTGCTACCACATGGTGAACTCACTGCTACTCTCTGCCTCTACATACCCATGCACTCTCAGCCACCATTCAGCACACTCAGACACGCCATAATGTAGCCGCTCAGTGTGACTCTTAGAACACTAGATCATCCTACAAACATTAACTTCTTTTTTGCCATGACTACATCTTCACCTTCAAAGATACCAAAGTGATGCACAGTCTTTTTCGTTTTGAGAAAAGATAGCACGACCCTCACACGCTGACGCCAGTTTCCTTTCTGACTGTCTCATGGAAACAGTTGGCAAAACAGCATGGAAGCTGATTCCAAAGCTTTTCCTTCATGTGTGAACCCCAGGACTCAGGGACCAAGGCACAGGATCCCCAGGGACGCCTTCATTTGTCAGAGACCTTTCACTCTTTCCACCTGATTTTAGGTCTGGTTTGTTATACCTTTTATGTTGCCTTCACGTGTTTTTGTGCACTGCAACCTTATTTTTTAAGAATAATTTCAGTGAAAAATAACTGTGCACCAAAAATGTTTTTTTAAAAAATTGACAAGAGAAACCACACGCCTGGAGATTGTCCCACAGCCGCACCCCCGCTCTATAAGGTCTTTCCCTTCTCTTGAGAACCATGAGCTTTCATTAAATTGTGTTTTAGGTACAGAATCTACTGAGTCATTTTCCAACAGTGATTGATTACTTTCACAGTCTATGTTCATGATTCAACTGATCTATCTTGCTATCTGGGAAAACTATCTTGGCATGTGGGTTGGTACGGAGCACCTTCTGACTACCATTAGCATCAGTGGAATGTTCTGTGTTATTGACACGGTTGTTGGGAGCAACTTAATATAGTTAGACAAGGAGGAAGTGAGCTTGTCTGCTTTTTATTTTTTAGTTTTCCCTTGTCTGGCACAAAAACCAAAGGCCCTAGACGGATGGGAAACCAGAAAGACACGAAAATGAATAAAGAAAATGTAGTCTTTACACACAATGGAGCACTACTCCACCATAAAAAAAAAGAACTTGAGTCATTTGGAGGAAAATGGATGCATGTTGAGACCACAGTGTCAGGTGGAATAAATCAGACACACGAGCTTCAATATCACATGCTTTGTCTTATATTAGAAACTCAAATTATAAATAAAGAGCAAAATTAAAGATACATAATAAGTAGGGAAAGAGACCTTTCTCAAATAGTTGGATTTTTTTTTTTTTTTTTTTTTTTGTGGTACTGGGGATTGAACTCAGGACCTTGTGCTTGCCAGGCAAGCACTTATTCCACTGAGCTATATCCCCAGCCCATCAAATAGGAAGGGGACAAAGAGATGAAGAAAGAGGGACAGGCCGGGGGGGAGGGGATAAAAAGGGAATTAAGATGCTTTATGTATGTACCCGCACCACACCAGGAATGTAAACATTATGTACTGAAAACATATACTGACATAAATAAATAAATCATCTTAAGTACCCATGTGCTACTGTCAAGAAATCTAGTAGGATCCATAGTTTCACCACGAATGGTGCTGACCATGATATTAAGTCCTCGTGATCAATTTTGTATGCAAAACTAATAATATGACCACAGTGCTGCAGATTCTTGATGACTAGTTATAAAAAGAGAAAACTTGTTATTAACTAATAAGTCTTTCAAAGCATAATAATAATAAATGAGAATAATAAAAAGGAGCCATCACCGGCCATGGCCAGCTCAGGAAGACTTGGGCATGGTGATGTCCCACTCCTCTGCCTTATGGAGAAGGCAGAGCTGCCCTGGGACTCACATTTGCATAGTTTCGGATGACACATTGGTCAGCTCAGCAGCCACAACCAAGTCCTACAGAGGCTTCCAGACAGAAACCAATCCCACAGCTCTGGGCACTGTGGAAGGTGTCCTGGGTTGGCCGCCCCTGAGGCCTCTCCCCTTGGCCTGTCGACAGCCCTCTTTCCTGTGTCCTCACACAGTGGCCTCTATGACCATGTGTGACCTACTTCTCTTATAAAGACACCAGTCCTGCGGGATTCACGTCCACCAGTGTGATGTCTTTTTGCTTCACTGACCTCTTTCAAAGCCCTCTCTCCAAATACAGTCACATTCTTAAACCCTAGAACTTAAAACTCCAACATGTGAATTTTGGGAAGATTCTGTTCATCCCTTATGGATGGCATTTGTCCTCCAGAGAAGGTGGCACTTAAAAATGTCAAAGGGCGGCAGTTGACAGGGTGGTCTATTTAAATCTGAAGAACAGAAAATAAATAGACACAGTAGCGACTCTTGGGGGCCAGGGCACTGTGTGGGGAAGTGCCCTGCAGTCTTCCTTGGGGTCCAAGGTCAGTCACTCTCCCACAGTTTCCAGATGCTCAGTGTCATGTACAGCGTGGGCTGTGCACAGAGCAAGGCTGTGTGGTCTTAAACTGCACGTTCGCCATCTCAAGCTCTGTCTGTAAATCAGGGAGTCTACACCTCTTTGCGGGTCTTAGCATGATAAAAGTTCATTTTACTTTGCTTTACCCAGGCCTGTCTGTAGCTTGTGTCCTTATTGACTGTTTCATTTTCAAAGAGCTAAGCTCCTCCTAAGTGGTTTGAATGAAAGCCGATGGAATGGAGCTTTTTAAATGTGTTTGCCTCTGCAGTTTCTTCTGGTTGTCGTTGACGATGTTTTCATACCTTGTTCCAAACCTATGTGTGACCTGGGTCCCCCCCTGCTGTGAGACAGCACCTGCTAGAGGATCTGAAAGAACCTGGAGTCTGGCATTTAGGAACGGCCTCTGCTCACAGCCACTCCCTGGTAGTCAGGGCTGTCGCCTGCCAAGGTTTCAGACACTGCCAAGCCCTGAAACCTCTGGCACAGACACAGTTTCCCAGATTCCCACCTGCCAACAGGCCCTTTGTCCCTAGGGGGCTCTGTGTGGGGAGTCAGGCTTGCCATGCCTCCCCTGCATCCCCCGCAGGACACTGGGAAGCACAGGAAGTGTTGCCATTAAGGGCCCCTAAGTAGCAGGGCACAGCCCCTCCCCTTCATCCCCACCTCTGTGGCCCCTCTGTAAAGAGGTATCTATGGGAAAGGGCTGACACGTGACACCAGGGCCAGTGCACTCTCTAGGATAGGCCACCAGGCTCTCTGCTGGCTGCTGAGTAATGGGTGATTACTGTGGATTCTGAGAGCTGATCTCTCAGATTTATAGAGGGATGCTGCACATGGCCTTCCAGTAGTGTGACCGAGTCAGGCCCTGCTAAGAAGCTCAGTTTCCCTAACTGTAAGTCAAAGCTTCTAAGCTTGTCTACTTTCACTTTCTATTTGCACCCCAATTTGTGATGAACAGTACCACAGTCCATGGGGGTGCAGAGGGTGGGGTCCATCTGCTTTCTACCTCCATCATCTGGAAAGGGGAATATATAAAGAAATCAATCAGCAAAGCAAAAGCAACACAGTCCCTCACTCTCCACGGTTTTGCTTTCCGAGTTTCTCAACCCCCAGGCAACTGTGGTCCAATACAGGAAATGGAAAACTCCAGAAATAATTCATAAATTTTAAATTGTGTGCCCTTCTGAGCAATGTGATGAAATCTCAAGCTATCCTGTCTGTCCAGCCTAGGAGGTAAGTCACCCCTTTGTCCAGCACTGCATACACTTCCCACCCTGTGGCAGGTGAAAGATTACATTTGCCTAACTTTTATTAATGCACACTGTTATAATTATTTTTATTTAATTATTATTGTCAGCAATCTCTTATGATCTCTAATTTATGAATTAAGCTTTACCATAGGTAAACTTTACCACGGTTAAACCTACCATCCACAGCTTTAAGTGTTCCCCTGGAGTCTCAGAATATGTTCCTGTGGATAAAAAGGACTACTATAAAAGGGGATATATATCTGGGCCTGCTTTATTGCTGATGTCTTTGGTGGCTTTCAGGAAAAAGAACCTACTTATTTGTTATCAGCTCACAACGAGCAAGCATTGTGGCTGAAAGGACCCAAGCATCTCCTGTGTGTAACCCTCAGGACAACCAGCTTCTCCCCACCCCAGGCACCTATCTCTAGGTCAAGAGAGGTCAGCAACACAGAGGTCCTGGATGGATCCAGGTGGTAAGTGCAATTTTGTTTAACATGAAGGCAAGAACTGCCAGGCATGGTGGTACACGCTTATAATCCTAGCACGCGGGAGGCTGAGGCAAAAGGATCACTGTGAGTTCGAACTAGCCTGGGCTATGTAGTGAATTCAAGTCTGTAGAGCCTGAACTATACAGAAAGATTCCGTCTCAAAACTCCTCCCACCAGAGAGAGAGAAAGAGAAAGCTATGTCTACAAGAGAATGTACATTATCAGCTCCGCATAACAAAACCACTTCCTCCTCACCTGCCATTGCCATATTAAGAACAGATTTCCACTTGGAGTTCAAACATTAGATCCCAATGTGACCATGAAGAGCAACATCCCTGAGTGCTCAGTTCTCCCAGGTACATGACAAGGCTGCTGGGAGGTGTGCTCAAGACACTCACCAAAACTTCCTGAGGTCTTTAATGCATCCTTGTATCTCTCTCACCTCCAAAGCAGATGACAAAAGGGAGTCTCATGACAAAATGACAAGAACCTACCTCTTCCTGGGAACTGGCTACTTGAGTCCGTTGAAAGAAAGAGCCACAGTGCTTCACCCTAGGTTGAGCCTTACAGAAAGAGGAGACTTTCTAGGTAGGGGGAAGGTGACAATATTCAATCACATGTGTTAATGCAGGTAACTGAGGGGATCAACCCTACTGAGACAATGCCCTCCAAAGCATTATCGGTGCCATGCAATGCTTATGTAGTGGACCTTTAGTAGCAAGCTTCTCTCCTTCCTCAGGCTGCACTTTGAATTTGACTTGCCAGAGATAATGCTCTTCCCTAGCTCTCCATGTTTTGTCTAATGAAAGATCATTTTTCTCTTAAAGTGAATCTTCCCATAATGTATCACATCTGTGTACAGTTTAGAGTTCCTAGACTTGTGCATTAAAAGAAAAGTAGAGTTAAACAGATTGGCGTGCTCCCAGCCTGTCTCCAGATGGCACACACAGGGATCTGGATTCTTGTGCTAGACAAGGGAGAGGGTGGGAAAGGTGAAGAAGCCTGTGGCAATGTGTGTGGGAAGAGATCTCTAGGGATGGTTCTATCCCCCCTCACCACTGCATGGAGTGAATTTATAAATGTAATATCATTTCAGGATGTCTGAGATTTGTTTTCAAATATTTCAGGAAAAAATGAGAGAAAAGATGAAGCAAGTGTGGTAAAATCTTGATAATTTCTGAGTCTAGATTTGTGGGTGCCTTGGTTAGGTTCCCCATAGCTGACTGTGAAACAGGAATTGGGAGGTAACCCGGAAGTACATGAGAAAGACAGGAAATGAGATAGGGAAGGGAAGGAAAACAGAAGTGAGGGTTAATGGGTGGGTACCTGGGGACACTGTGTGAGACTGTGAAACATGGAACAGCCATCCCTTGAGGATAAAGGAGCAGAACTCTCTGTCTACCAACTACTGCCCCTGGCAGCCAGCTAATGTAGAGTCCTGTGTCCTCTAGCCTGCCCTGAGCTGTGGCACCAAAGGGCACCTCTAGGGATCTCCAGAGACCACAGTCTGTGAGCAGAGGACCATGACTTCTGCCTTGACAGAAATAGTCTCTCTACTTCTGTGTCTGACTGAAACTAGGCAGCTGACTCTGGGGCAAGAGCTACACACATTTTTCTAGGTGTGGGTGGCAGTGCCTTGAATGCAAATCAGTTCTCTGCACTGACCTGTGACTCAGGTTTGCTTCTTTCAGGCCACTGCTTGCTTTTATGTGGGCTGAGCTGTCCTTCCCAATCATTCACTCAACTGCAACAAAAACAATGGTCTAGGAAGCTTTCTTGTCATTCCAGTAACTGATTGTGAGCCCTGGTGCATACAAATCTAGTGGAAATGCAAATGAAGGCCCTTTTGTTGGTGGCCATAAACCGTGTGCAATGTCACAGTCCTTGCCCTGAAAAAACTACATTCCATTTGATGATGCAAGAAATGCAAAAAGGAAACCTAAAGGGAGGAGAAAAGGACCACAGAATTTTTAGAGTCTATATCTCCGATACCATCTACTTCAACTCACTCATTTCATCTACAAGAAACTCCAGAGCCTCTCTCCTGGACCAAGCTTTCCAGATTCCTTTTCCAACCAGGTCTGATTTCTGGACTTTCATGTGTGTCTCTGCATTATGCAGTTTTATCAAGAATCCGCTAAGTCAGTTTGGCCAGAATCCTCAACCCTTGATATTTGATCAGATTCATCTTGCACCATCACCAAATGATGTCTGATTCTTTCTTGTCCACAGCAAGAATCCTATTAAGTGGGCTTGGCTAGAATCTGTCCTTCCTCCTAATATTCCCTCTTAGTCATTTCCCATTCACCAACACTACCCACTGCATGGCTATAGATCCCACATTGTCTCATTGTATATAGTTGGGCCCAGTCTCTCTTCCCCACTGCAGGAGCCCATGGCAGTAGTCCATATGCCTATCGTGGTGAAAAATCTGTCTTGCTGTACTTTAGCAAGTGGATGCATAATTTTTTTTCTTTGACCACATAGGACAATTATTTGCCAAGACTGGAGCTCAGTGATGGCAGAATTGAGTCTAAGGTCCAGATGCTGTAGGGTCTTTCTAGCCTGTGGTCTTGCAAGGGCAAAGTGATATGGGAAAGGGCACAATGTTAGTCATAGATCAGAAAGAAACAGTGCTTTATGGTGATTCTTGCTTGCTATGTTTTATTTCAGTATAGCAGAATGTCCAGGCCAGAAGAAATGGGATGGCATATGTCTTGGTTATTTTTCTCTTGTTGCTGAGACAAAATACCCAACACCCAAAATTAAGGAAGGAAAGGCTTATTTAGCTTACAATTTGTGGAGGTTTCAGTCCATATTTGGCTGGCTCTGAGGCAGAGTGGCACATGGCAGAGGGCTACTGTTCATGGTGGCAGAAAACAGCAAAGCAACAAGAGGAAAAGGGAGGACTGGCATAGAGAAGCAAGCTTCTTTTCTTCCCTTATATTGTAAGCAGGCTACTCCCATCCAGGGGGCATGTAGCACTCACATAAACTCTGTGCCCTCCTCTTGCACAGGCTCAGGATGAATACAAAGTAAGCACCCTGGCTCCCTGCTCAATCACATAGGCAAACCCCTAGACTCCACAAGTTGACACAATGTATCAACCATAACAGCATACAAGCAGCTATGTGAAGACAGACCGGGGGGGCATGACATCTAGATTGAGGCCAGGGGCCCATAGACCTTTTGTGCTCAGTACCTGTCCTCCCTCCTCCCTGACCTCACAGCAGCCCTATTGCCCCATCACAGGGTTTTGGAAGTACTGTGAGTAATCACCCTACTTGACTGGAAAGGTTCCTCCCTAGGGATCTCAAGTCCCTGCTCTTCACTCCACACAACCTCTTGACTTCCTCAGGGTCATTCATTCCCTCATCCATCCACTCACTCAATTGGCCAATCACTTCCTCCCTCAGACTCCTGCAGTCCCTGCCGTGTAGCCAGGACCCTTACCAAAGGACCTGAGTGTGCCCCACATCACTCCTCCTGGCCTTGGCACTGGCACAAACCAGGAGGTATCCCAGTGTGTCCGCTGGCTCCTGTTGTCCCACTTCCAGGGAGCAGCCAGCTCCCAAGGAAGCTCCAACCTCATTCAAAGACTGCAGTGGCTCAGTGAATCAGTTGCCTGGCATAAACTTCTGACAAGCAAATTACATTTTGGCATTTTGAATAAGTTCTCTAGGGAATATTTATCAAGCAAAAGCTATTAAAAATATAAAAGCACTCCTCATTTCTGATTTCTTTAAATGTTGCATTTTGCATATGTTTTTCTTGGAATGAAGGCATCACCTACCACTTCTTACTTGGTTTTTCCTCTGAACCCAAAGGATTCAGAGTAGGAAGAAAAGCACTCTGTTTTCACCCCAAGCGCTTGACTTGGTTGGCTTCAGCCTGAAGTTCTGCTTCAAAGAATGTTTGCCACCAAATTGCTTGGTCTTCTGTGAGTAACTCAGTCACACATATCTCTGCTCATGGGTTGCTTGACCAGAGGTATCAATAATGGCAGAATGACAGACACATTAAAGATGGTTTATTAAATCACAAACATCTAATAACCATTATCATAATCTCCTACACAGATACACACCAAAAAGTCACTATTTAAGAAGTAGAAATTTTAAATAGATGGAGAAGAATGTTTATGATAAGTACAACAGGAAAGTGTTCAATATACACATTATACAAAGATCACTTACTTTTTTAAAAAATCTATTCCCTTAATTGGAAAATTGTCACAAATAGTTAATCCAACCTACAGTATCCCAGCCAACCACTGTTCATGAATGAAGACAGATAAGACATCTTGGAAACACCAGGGCAAATGATGGTTCTCATGGCCTCATGAAACTCAGTGGTCCCATGATGCTTATTAACTACGTCCCATGATCCCTACTGACCAATGATGTTCAGTGACTCCCATGATCCTAGGTGACCTCAGGATCCTCCTTGGTCCCCATGACCCTCAGTGACCCTTCTACTTTTTACCCACCCCCCAGACCTATTCCCCATGGCTCATTCAGGATTCCATTTCTTCTGAGAACCTAATCTTTGAATAAAGCCTTCTGACTTGGAGTCAAGAAATCTGCCTTGGCTTTATGGAAACACCAATTCTGATAAAATCTCAGAAGATAACTCTTGACAGATCTTGACCCACTACAGTGCTACAGGTAGAAGATTACTCAGGTGTTTTTAATATTTGATCAAAAGGCCATGTTACAATGAAAAAGAGCTCAAAGTCATTGGTTATGAGGAAAATGCAAGTTAAAACCAAAAAGGGGTAAGGGAAAGGGGATGGAAAAAGAACTAGGACATGTTATATGCATGCAACCTCCCATAAGGAGTATGAATATTGTGTACCACATACATGTGCTAATAAACTAAAACAAAAGTAAACAATTTGGGAGGAATAAAACTAAATGAGATATGACCACACATCCCTGAGAATGGCTGAAAATAAAAGACTGACTTGCCAAGTGTCTGTGAGGATTTAGAGCCAACAGAACCCTCCACCACTGCAGATGGAAGTGTAAGACAGTGGAGCTACTTGAGAAACTATCTGGCAGCTTCGTACCTACCATATGACACAGAAATTCCAATTCCAGATATTGACCAAGACCTTAGGAAAAATTTATCTGCAAAAAATATATACACATGAACGTCACAGCATCTGTATTCAAAAGAGGCCAAAACAACTAAGACATCCATCCATAGGCAAATGTGTGCACAAATTGGTATATCCACACTGAAACGTGTCTCTGGTGAGAAGTGGAACAAGCAATTAATATGCACAGCAGTGCTGGTGAATCTTAAAATTATTTCAAGCTGGATGTGGCAGTGTATGCCTATAATCCCAGCACTCTGGGAAGCGGAGGCAGGAGGGTTGCAAGTTTGAGCCAGCCTGAGGAATTTAGGGACTTAGCAAGACCCTATCTCAAAATAAAAAATACAAAAATTGCTGGGGATGTAGCCTTGGGTCACTCCAATACCACACGCACACATCACAAAAAATGTGCTGAGTAAGAGAAGCCGACACAAAGGAGTACATATCGTGCACTATGAATTTATCTTTAAGATAAAGATAAGTTCTTCTCCAGGTCTGCCTCATGCTGCTGGAAACAGTTCCTAGACAGACCTCCCACACCCAGCACCACACTTACCTTTAAGATAAGTTCATTCTTTAAGAATTTGTTGAACAAACAAAACTAACTCATCCAAGAAAAAAATCTGATCAGTGGTTGCTTCTACTAGAATGAAACGCATATTGCCCAAGAAGGAACTCAGGACATCTTCAAGGCCATGTAATAGGCCGTGTCCTATTGATGAAGTTTAGGGTGTGTTTGTCACAACTCATTGAATTACATACTTAAGGTTAGAGGATTTCATCATGCGAAATTCTCAATCCGTACATGAGCTTCAACCAAATGTTACATTCTAATGAATGGTGTACATGCTGATGTAGATAAGGAGGTGGGTGTTGACATCTGATTCCTCTAGGAAGCCTCCCCTCTGACTGTGAAGTCTTTTGTCTGATTGCACCAGGCCCACCCAGGTCAACTGAAATAATCACCCCTACTTAAAGTCTGCCCATGATGCACTTTATTCCTATCTACAAAATACCTTCACAGCATGTGTTGGTTTGGGGATATCTGTGCAAGGTGAAACAATATAATACAGGACACATATTTTATATGATTATTTATAATAGTCACCCAAAGAATGATATATAAAAAGAGTGCAGGAAATCTAAGACCAAGGAATCCAGCTGAGGGCCTGGATCTTGGGACAATGTCCTATATGAGTCCAGCTAAATACCTAGAGCTCATAATGATGCCTCCCAAGAATCCAACTGGAGGTCCAGAGCCCACGACAACCTCTCATGCAGACCTGTTTTATGGATCTGCTCTGGGAAGGTCCAAAGGTCAGTGGTAGAATGTAGAAAGTCTGTGCCAGTGGGATGAAGGCTGAGGGATCTGCACTGGATCTACACTAGCAGGCTGAAGGATCTGCACTGGAGCCAGGAAGTGATGATCAAAAGAACCAGAGCTCCCCCAAAAGGTACCACAGCCATCCTCAGCAACAGTAAGCTCCTCCGATGATCAAGATAGTGGAGGTCCCATCAGGGAAGCCAATGCAACAAGCTTCTCCTGGAGACCAGCACGTGCCATCTTCCCCTCCAGAGCCAGGAAGCGATGCTCAAAGTGAGGACCAGAGCTCCCCCAAAGTGAACCAAAGCTATTCTCAGTGCCAACAAGGTTTCGAGCCCCTCAGAAGATGAAAACAGCCAAGTTCGTCAGGAAAGCCAGCATGACAAGCTCCTCCAAAACAACCAACAGTTCCAATCAACTCCAACAGCCTTTCTCTGCTCCCAGCAGCCTCTCTCAGCTCCCAACAGCCTCTTTAGTTCCCAAAAGCCTTCCTTCTTCTTCTCCAGGTCTGCCTCTTATGCTACTGGAAACAGTTCCCAGAGAAACCTCCCATACCCAGCACCACACTTACTCAGTTCAGCTGGGGGTTATAAGTTGACAACCTGTCAATCCACTACACAGCAACATCTGGACTAGTGTATGACTGAGTAACTAGGGACGGTGGCCAGTGAGGGACATACAGCACCCCCAACCATCACCAAGGGGATAGGGGGAGCTGTAGTCAAAGAGCTTGTGTCTCATCTCCAACATAAGACCACAGGAGGCAACAGCACATGGAGCATCAGAGGAAGCCAGCACCTGGTGCAGCTCCTGAGGCCCCCTGCAGAGTCCTGAGGGACAAGAGGTGACAGAATCACTCTAGCGCTCAATGAGTGCACTGGAAAGGCTGAGATGGTTATAGGGTTATGTTGGAGGCACAACACAGTGAGATAGAATAGAATCTGCTGGGTACAATCCTATTGCAAGAAAGGTTTGGTGACATGAGTCCAATATGGAAGACTTGGAAGGCCCTGCTGTCTGACTCCGAGCTTTCCACACAAAGGCTCTGGCTACATTATGTCTAACAATAAAAGAGATTGGCAGCATTGTAGTGACCTGCCAAGGGAACAGTTCAAGGACATGGATGTACATCTGTTAAACTATAAGCAAAAAGAAAAATAATAATCAGAAGGACCATATAAAAACACATGCCAGTCATGATGGCACACACCCATAATCACAGCACTTGGGAGGCAGAAGCAGAAGGGTCACTGTGACCTAGAAGCCAGTCTAGGCCTACAGTGCATTCAGGGCCACCCTGAACTACACAATGAGACCCCATTTCAAAACAAAACAAAATAGAAGTATTTCACAATATGTTGTAAAGTGCCAGAATGTACACCATTTTCGATTGTATAGATATTTTCAAGTTAATATAAAGACATATACCTACATAAACATGTACATAGCATTCTTTCCCATTTCACTAAAAGAATGTCCAATAGGATAATAAAAGCTGCATCTGGGAGAGAGTTTTCAGTAACTACTATTGATTTTCCAAATATTATGAGAAGCAGTTTTTAATGCTTTCACAACATGGAAAAGAAATTATGAGCCCGCCTTGCTCATTCTGATTTCTTGTGGTTTCATGCCTATGGGATTGCTGAAACCAACCTTCAGCTGAGGCCCACGAAATCCAAATTGCTTTTTAAATTAAACAACAGGAAACCTTGAATGACTATTTCTTCTTAACTTTGGTTAATAGCAACCAGATGCAAAGCTTCAGTCCAGTTTTCATTGTCTGATGGTCTGGTATCCATTTATCCATTTGCTCGCTAAGCTCAAAATATGCTGTTCATCTGCATTTTTTGCTCATTAATGCTCTGAATATGTGAGCAGGATTTGCCTGAGGTATGGCCTGTGGAAATGAACTTGCAAACACTAGTGTGGGAAATAATGTCTCATCATTTCTCCAAAAGCAAAGGAAATTAAGTTGAGTCATCATCTCACTTGGCTGCCATAACATTCAATCTCCACCCCCTTGAGAAACTCGTGCTGCTCTCTGCAGTCATGGGGGCCTCAACCCTGGCAGAATGTCCGGAGAGGGCTGGGTCTGCCTGGCACATACCTTGTGCTGGGACATGCCTTCCCACCAGGCAGAGGCCCCCAGAGACAGCCATCCTCTCCCGGTGTGGGAGGGAGGACATGCATCCCCTGGCCTGGGGAAGGACACGTCTCATTCACAGCAGCCTCCCCTTTTTCAGGAAACCTCACTGAGCTTGCAGCCTCCCCCACACCTCCAGAAGTCTGGCAGGTCACCTCCACAACAAGTCTGAGCAACACCCATACTGTACACACCACATATAAACCACACACCACAAATACATACCACATGTCCACCACACACACCCCATGCACACACACTACATATGTACCACACACACCCTGCATGCACACACACCCCATGTACACTACACACACCATATATACACCATATACCATACATGCCACATATACACCACACACTATGCATATTTTGCATATGCACTATACCACATGCACCGACACCATGTACATCACACTACACACACACATATACACACTACACACACTGTACTATATACATACCACATCACAATCACACATACATACCACACACATATCTCACACCACAGACCTAATACCCAAGTGTTAAAACACCTGCACCACACACTGACACATTCATCCACACTCACACCACTCTACGTAGCACACACACATCCCACTCGGGACACATACCACATATGTAACGCCAGATACATACAGCATACACTATACACACCACACAGTAAGTTATATGCCACACCATATTCACACACACATCACTCTCACATTCTATGCTTACACACACACCATACCAGATATATACATGATACACAACATACAAATACAATACCAAGCACACACTACACAGACACACCAGGTTTACACATCCACACACCACACATACACACCACACATCAGGAAGATGAAGCAGCCTGAGGCAAGGTTGTTTAGAAGTGGGAGAACACAACCCAGACTTCAAACCAAAAATTATATATTAATAAATTATCTATATGTAGTAGTTGTCATTTTCCCTACTAGCCCTTCAACCTTTCACTTATGTAACCTGTTCACCTTTGATATAGACCAGGAAAACTGTAGTTAGTGCTGCTGGTATATGAAGCTGGGAACAGTAAGTTAAACTGGCCACGAGTCAATTTCTCACTGAAGCTCACCTAGGAGCTGTGATGAGAACTAACCAAAAGGAGGCGAGGGAGCACCAAGTCTTGTACCAAGCACACAGTAACGCTCAGTAAGTACTAACCACACCACACACACATACACACTACACACTCAATACTATATACATACCACATACATAGCACACCACGTTCACACCACACACATTCCACATACACAGCACAATCACATAGAAAAGAGCTGCACTGTTCTCTGCGGAACCAGAGGAAACCCATAAAAATATATCACACAATGGCATGGAAGATTGCCCAAATATAAGGGTGAATTGTTTCAAAAGGTAAAGAGTAATGTGCAGCGTTTCCACTTTGTAAAATATATAAACACGTGTTTGTGTGTGTGTGAGGGCTCTTTTGCATACATATGCATACGCACACAAGTTGCATAGACAGAGAAAAATTCTGGGAGAAAACAAATTGTTCATACTGGGCTGTGTGTGTATGCGTGTGTGCACATATGTGTGCACATGACAAAGGGTTCTCTTCAAAATATGTAAATAACTATAACTCAGTAAGAGAAATAAGTAATTAGGTAGAGAAATAGTCAAAACACTTGATGTAGGTACTTTGAGGGGGAAAAGCTCAAATCAATGATAAACATATAGAAATTCCTGGTCTTATTTCCCTTTGACTCTCAAATCGGTATGTTACTCAAGTAGAGTGAAGGACCAGATCACTGAGTCACCTGGGAAGGAGCCCTGAGCTTTACCACCCCTCCCCAGGAGAGTTCCTTTAGTGCCTCCCCCGCACGGGCCCTGCTGAGCTGGGCTCTACCCATGTGTGGGTGTCCACAGCAAGCAGAAGCTAAGCTCCAGGGTCAAAGTCCATGCTTCCCTCACCCACTCAGAGGCCCAAGGAGGACTCTTCCCCTCTTGCTCAGTGGCAGGTTGTCAGGCTCATACGCTGCTCTCACCCGCAGGGTGCAGAGGGCACAAACCCTTGACCAGCAACTAGCCCTGTGGGTGGAATGACACTAGAAGCCAGCTGAAAACAGTTCTTTCTTTCATGTGCTATGTTTCTGAGGCAGTCACAGTCTCAAGAACACATGATGAAATAGCTTATTATCTCCAGGCCTGAGAAGAGTTTCCATGGTCAGTAATGGACGTGTCGCTTTCTCCAAAAGCACAAGCATTTGTAATCATAACCATGCCCCTTCTGAGTGAGCTGACGTGGCCACCTGCCCACTTTCTCATTAATTCAAAGGCTCCATGGAGAGGAAGAAGCCAAAGGGAACACTGCTTCAAAGAGAATGTTTGCAGACACAGTCTCAGTGTGATGATGTGAACAGACATCCTCTGTCCCTCTCAGTGACCTGGGCCATGGAGGGAAAAACACTGAATCCCACTTAACCCAGCTCTCAGAAATGGTGTTTGGATCACAGCGAATTTTCTCTAAAAGTAAAAAGGAATAAAAACACTTTTCTTCTTTTCTTGAGAGAAAGGATTTATTTTCTAGAAATCTTTCTCATTTGTACTAACTGATGGCATGTGTGTGCGTGTGTGCACACACGTGTGTGTGTGTGTGTGTGTGTGTACTCTTTCTTTTCTAGTAATTGTATTTTTTTGCCTTTTAAGAATCCATGTATTAAAATTCTTCACATATGAAACCGTGTGTGTGAACTCTTGATCTAGATTGACCACTTAGTATTTCAGGTCATAAGTGGCAACTGTCACTGGAGAGAACCAGGACTGTAGAGGGATCTGAGATTGGCTTATCTTGGAAGTTTGCTCTAGTATTTCCCAGTTCCTGTTTTGATGCTTGAGTTTAGCAAAATTAGTAGTATACTTCTGAATTAACTAATAGCACACATTTGAATTAACTAGTAGCGTACTTCTGAATTAACTTGGGAAGGGCAATGTGTTCTCACATTCCAGGACCTGGCAACTGCCTACTGTAAAGGTGGGTGAACAACATCACACATCAGTGTTTTTGTTGCCTGTCTTGGTCACTTTCCTCATCACAGACATAGGAGGAGACATTTATTGTGGCTCACAGTCAGTCCATGTCAACTGGTTGCAAGGCAGAAATGGCATGGCAGAGGGATATAGCAGAGGAAAGGCTGCTCACCTCATGGTGACCAGAAAGCAGACAAATAAGGAGGGAGGAGGGAGGGACCGACCCCGCTAGGTCATGGCCCCAGGGACATTCATCCCCCAACCAGGTCCCACCTCCTCCCTGATCCAACCTCCTTCCAAAGCCTCACCTAAGGGTACATGTGGCCTGTGGGGGACATTATCCATATAAATCATAACACTGTCTCCTTTAGTCATCTCTGTCACCCACTGGGAAGATAAGCTAAATTCATGTTAAATAATTTATATAAAAATTATTCCTCACCCCTGCTATTTCACAGTTCATTGTTGGTGCAGCACTGGGGATGGAACCCAGGATCTTACACACTCCAGGCAAGTGCTCTACCACTGAGCTGCACCACTAGGCCTCACATTGCTTCTAAACTGACAAGCCCTTTTTGAAAACCTAGTATGATCATTTTTTCCTTCAGTTTATTGAGGCTCTTATTCATTGGATTATCAATCTCCATGAATATATCTAGAGATTAAGCAGCAGGAAAAAGGCAGTAGCTTCTTGGTGGTAACTCTTAAAATGTGTGTGTGTGTGTGTGTGTGTGTGTGTGTGTGTGTGTGTTGTGCTGTGGTCTCTACATGCATTCTCTTTTTTAATTCTCACTACAATTCTATGAAGAAATTGATCACCATAGTAGTAAAAGTTTAAAGGCAGTTTGCTGATGGGTCTTCTTTGATGAAATAGCTATTTTTACTGTGGAAAGTAAATTTAAACACATCCCAGGAGTGCACTACATCCATAGTCATAAGGTGACTGGTGGGAAGATATTTTTAAAGGATGTAAAGTCATAAATCTCTTCTTTTTGCATTTTATTTAATCCTACTTTCATTTTAGAAAATTATAAACTCCTAAAGGGAAACACATGTTTTGTGATACTGTGACATTACTGAGAAATTCCGCTACAATAGTAATAAAAGAAATATAGGGAACCAAGCAGCAGAGAAACAGCTCTCTGAGAATTACCCTCCAGATGCTGGCATATAGCAATGAGAGGAAGACAAGATGGAAGTAAGTGGGTCCCCTGGACCTGTGAAGGATCTAAGGCATGAATTGAAGCTCACAGAGAGCGAAAGAAGAAACTTCAGTGAAGAGGAAGGAGGTAGCCAATGGCACCTTCTCCCTGAGACAGGACTCACTGCGTGAGAGGAGGATTCAAACCTACAGACACAAAGTGACTACTAGTGATCCCAGAGGCCTCCACAGGGAGACACAGCGGTGGAGGGTAACAGCAGATGGGAAGGTCTGCACCAGCTGGCAGTGAGTACTGAGGGCTCAGCCACCCTGCATGATAGAGCAATTGGCTGGGAGCCATCTTGTAGACAGTGTGGTTCAGCTCAGAATTCAGTGCAGCTGTGGGTTCCATCTAGTGGCTCCCAGCTAGGTTGAGGTCCATGGAAGGTGCACTGATGGCTGCAGGTCAAACGGGTCTGATGTTGAGAAGAAGAAGCAGGGTTTCTGAGGTTATTCACTACCCTACCAAAATGTTATTGCTGGCTTGCTGGAATAGATCAGCATGGACTGGGACTCTGACTCCACATGTTGTCTACCAGTGACTGCAAAGCAAACCTGGAAGTGAATTTTTCTTTCTTTCTCTCTCTCTCATTTGTTCTTTGTTGTTGCTGTGGTTTTGGTTTGTTTGTTTTTTTTTTTTTTTGGGTGTTGTTTTGGTTTTTTCTCTCCTTCATTGTTTGATCTTTTTATAGGAGTGTGAATGTGGTTTCTGGCCTCTTTGTGGCTATTGTTCTGTTCTTCTATTTTTTCCTTCTCTCTTTCCCTCCAGTCTTCTGTACCAGTTTCCCAAAGTTAGTCTTCTTCTACCTCTCTATTTTTTCCCTAACCCTTTTTATATTTTAACCCCTGAGGGTAAAATTGACATATTATGGACTTATATACTGCACATAATTTTCTGGTCTGTTTTAGGTTTTGTTATATAATGACAAGTCTGGTTTGTACAGTTAAAGGTGGCAAACTGTTACCTTAGTTTGTTATTTTCTAGGTTGTGATTGTTGCTACTGTTATTGCCAATGGTACCACTTTAACCAAAGTGATATAATTGTTCTAAACAGCTATTCTTCCTGGTATTCCTAGACTGAGATCGACTAATAGGAAATACTGTGGAACAGTGCCAAAGAACCAGGGATGAGCAAAATGGGCAGCCACTTTCTGTCCCCAACAAATTGAAGACATAGGATCTTGTAACAGACTCAAAACCCAGAAAATCAGTTATACCTTGAAGTCATTTTCTAAGGATTCCAAATACGAGCAATAAAGCAACCCACTATAGGCAATTTACAAGCATCACCTCAGGAATTAAAATTGAAGAAAAGGAAAATGAGAAGACACTTAAATAAGATACAACCCCATACATCCAGTTCACCAAAGATAAACCCAGGAGTAATGAGATAGGATAATCCAAAAGCCACCCACCTGGCCTCTCTGAAGTGGTAACAGTAAAGCAGTTGAATGAGGCTCTAGAAAAAATCAAATCAGAAATAATTTCTCAGACAACTGCAGAGATGGTGTCCACAATGAAAACCATGCTTAGTAACTCTAGAGCAGATACAGACAAAAAATTAGAGGGGCTTATGAAAATTATGGAAGCCATGAATACTCAGCATAGGAAAGAAATGAAACCTATAAGGCATATTCAAGCAGATATCTAGGAGAATAAAAATTCCATTGAAAGTATCTGCAGCAGATTAAACCAATAGAAGGACAGGGTCTCAGATATATAAGACAGGCCTGTGGTTTATAATCATGAAAAGAAAGATTCCTTAAAAATTGCAAGAGAGCATTTGAAGTTAATCCAGCAGCTTATAGTTGAGGCAAAGAAGAATGTAAGATTGATTGGAGTCAACGAAAAAGCAACAGATAGCACAAATGATATACAAAAAAACAATTCACAGACATCATAGAAGAAAGTGTCTCTGGTAGGAAAAAGATTTGACATAGAGTAAGTGAGGCACATAGAATTCCAATTAGCCACAATAAAGAAAAAGTACAGCCTGGCATAACATAATCAAGATTCCAGAAATTCAACACAAGAATAGAATCTTAAAAACTGTTAAGGAAAAGAAACAAATCACCTATAAAAGAAAGTCCATCAGAATCACAGCTGACATCTAAGCACAAACACTCAAGAAAAGGAAAGCTTGGAGTAGAGTATTTCAAATTCTAAAGGAAAACAACCATCAGCCCAGATTTGATGTACCCTGCAAAACTATCTTTCAAAACTGATGGAGAGGGGCTGGGGATATAGCTCAGTGGAATAAGCGCTTGCCTAGCAAGTGCAGGGTCCTGAGTTTGATCCCCAGTACCGCAAAAAAAAAAAAAAAACAACTCTGAAAACTGATGGAGAAATAAGATACTTCCATGAAAGAGAACATCTGAGGAAATTTATGACCATCAAACCAGCACTCTAAAATATTTTGAGGGACAATTCTAGAAAGAGATAACAAGAACTACAACTCCATGAACCCCAACAAAATAAATCCACCCAGCAAGGCAAACAATTAAACAGGGAGAAGGGAAAAAGGGGGAGAGCCAACAACAGAAAAATCATATGACAACAATAAGTCAACACATATCAGTTATAAACATCAATGCTAATGTTCTCAATTCACCAATCAAAAAACACGGACTGGAAGAATGGATCAAGAAGCAAGATCCAACAATATGCTTCATACAAGAAACATATTTCTATTCTTTCTCTCCCCCACCTCCGACCCTGCCACTTTTAGAAACAGCTGCATTCCCATCAGAAAGGAGATGGGAAAGGAGTACAGCCCAGTCTACTGCTCCTTAACCTGAGCTCCAGCCATCTCCACAAGGAAGGTTCAACAAAGCAAGTTTTTCCCCTTTCCAGACCCTACGGCAGGCCAAGATGAGCAAAAGGGAGTTCAGACCAAAACTCAAACTTCCATCCACCTCCACTGACCCCATCAAAATGAAAACAGTGAGAATATAAGCATTGATAGCAGCATTGTACCTAATAACAAAATACCAAAATTCAAATAAATGTTTATGGAGACAGAAATAGCCAAATACATCCTAATTCACTCACATCACAGCCTATTACAGAGTCGTCAAAAAGAATGAATTGGGACTATACTGAAGACTTTGGGAGAATTCTACAACCTGTTACAAATAAAGCCAAATACAGGAAAGCAGCTACTTTATTGTCTCATTTTTGCAAGAGTAAAGAAAACCTCTGTGAATTTGTGTGTGTGTGCCATACACACTGCAGGTCACATAATGTCATCACGACCTACCTGTGTCCCAAGCAGGGAGGGAGTCTGGGAAGGAAAAGGGTGAAAAGAAAAAGAAAATTCTTGAAAAGCAACATTGTGATAAAATTCATTGATGTATCAATGCTTATATGTATAAAGGGAAAACTATATATGTTATTCTCTCTTTCTCATCTCTCACAAAATTGTGGGAAATTCTCACTCATTTTGATTCTTCAGAAAATCTCCTCTCTCTAAAGAGTGGACAAAGTTTGGCCAGATATTATTTCATAAATGGACTTCCAGTGGCTGTTCTGGAAAGTAAAACAACACTTCTGCATTCAAACTCCCAAATGCCATTTGACTCTCATCAAATAAAATTCTAGTTTTGCTTTTTAGCCTGGTGATTTCCCTTGGAGAAACAAGTCTATAAATGTTTTAAATGGGCTCTGCCTCTCATGCTGAATAAAATATTGTTGAGTAGAAAATGGGCTCCAAGCAATTAAAAATCAATATACTCTGGGAGCTAAAATAGTATGGAAAAAGTTGCTTCGTTCATATTGCAATGACCAGGGCATGCAGAACAAAGGAATCAACCACTGCTATTGAAAGAAAATTATGGAAGAGCATTTTTCAGCCTTGTGACTTAGGGAAGGAGAGAAACTAACCTTGCCTGTATCTTATTCATGTCGCCATCTATGCAATATTGGTAATGTACCTGCTTTGAATTTACTGTGCCTGGTGGCAAAATTATTTGTTCAAATTGTCCCTGCCTTGCTCTGTCATATTTTCATAATAAGATCTCTCCCCACACGCTCTGATTTGACCTCCTTTCAAAATTAGATTTAATGCTTGAGTCAAAAGATAAATTCGAGGCTTTTATAGGTAAATGGATGCAACTAGAGACCATATCATGAGTGAAATAATCAGACCCACGTGTGTAATATTGTCTCCCTAGTGTAAGAACGTAAAAGAGTAAATAAAACCTGAAAGGTACAATAGATACTGTGAAAAAGAAAGTAATTGCTCAAAGGGAAGGAACAACTGGAATAAGGGAAAGGAGAAAAGAAAAAGAACAAAGAAAGGAAGGAAGGAAGGAAGGAAGGAAGGAAGGAAGGAAGGAAGGAAGGAAGGAGAAGGGAAGGAAGGAAAAATATTCAGTCATATCCTAAAGAGTTTAAATATGTTTTATGTTTCTGTTATTACCATCCCAACTTAGGTCTCATACTTTGAAGATCCTAAAACCTCTACGAAAAGACTTTTAGAGCTGATAAATAAATTCAGCTAAGAAACAGGGTATAATATCAACATTAAAAATTAAGAGCTTTTTACAATCCTCAATGAATTAACCATTGTTACTCTCCTACAATCTTGTTTTTAAATTTTATACAATTGTTTTTATTGTTTTCTTCTTTAAAATAAATAAAGAACTTTTCAAACACCAATAATTAACTGAAGAAGGAATCAGAAAAACTATTCCATTCACAATAGCTTCAAAATAATAAAATATCTGGGGATCAATCTAATCAAGGAGGTGACAAACGTCAACAATGGAAATTTTGGAACACTGAAGAAAGCAATTGAAGAAAACACTAGAGATTAGGAAGACCTTCCATGTTCATGTATCAACAGAATTAAAACTGTTAAAATAGACATACTACCAAAACTGACCTACAGATTTAATGCAATCTTCAATCAAATTACCTATGGCATTCTTCACAGAACTAGAAAAAAAAATCCTAAAATTCATATAGAAAAGACCAAGAATAGCCAAAGCAATCCCAAGCAAAAAGTGCAAGGCTGGGGTGCATCATAATACTCAATTTCAAATTCTAGTATAAAACCATTTATAACAAAAATAGCATGGTACTGGCACAAAAATAGACACATAGACCAATGGAACAGAAGACACAGAAATGAACCCATGCAACTACACCCATCTGATTCTGGATAAAGGAGCTGCATTAGTCATTTTCACATCATTGGAACAAAATATCCAACACCTGCAACTTCAAGGAGGAGAGAGGTTGATACTGGCTGGTGGTTTCCAGAGGATTTAGTCCATGATTGGTTGATTCAAAGGCCTAGGCAGTGGAAAGCCAATCACCTCATGCCAGCCAGGAAACAGAAGGAAGGAGCCGGGGACAAGAATACCCTTTTCCAGGTAACACCCCCAATGACTCACTTCCTTTTTCTAGTTAATATTTTATTTTTATTGGTACATATTTGCAACACACAATGATTACATTTCTCAATGAACCACCTCGTTTAACCAGGCCCCACCTCCTAATCATCCATTCAGCTATGAACTCATCAGTCCCCATGATCCAATCACATTCCAAAAGCCACACCTCTGAACACAAGACTTTGGGAATACATTTTAGAGGGAAACCATAGCTTTCTAGCCCTGTTCCTTAAAAGACTCATGTCCATCTAATCATGAAGAATACACTCAGTCCATCTTTAAGTCACCAAAGTTTTAATAATTCTAGCATTGCTGAAAAGTCCAAGTCCAAAGTCTCCTTTGAGACACGAGTCAAACTCTTAGCTCTAAGCTCCTGTAAAAGTCAAAATGAAAGTTAAATATTTCAATATACCATGGCCCAGAGTAAATATTCCTTTTTCAACTTGAGATACAGGGAATTGAAAGGAATCAAATCAAAGGAAAATCAGAACCTAGGAGGGCACACATTAAACCTTGTAGCTGAATGTCCACCACCCAGGGCAGATTGTGACCAGATATAAACTCCACAGGGATTGGGCAGTCCTGCTCTGAAGGTCTTGCAGATTGCAGAAAACAGCGGTTCTCTTGCTCCCTAACTGCAGCTTTCCTCATGGATGACCCATACTCCTAGCACCTTGTCTTAGGTACTTTTCTCATTGCTGAGACATAATACCTGACACCCAAAGTCAAAAGGGAAAAGGTTTATTTGGCTCACAGTTTGTAGAGGTTTCAGTGGATATCAGCTGGCTCCAAGGCAGAGTGGTACAGCAGACAGGCATTACAGAGGAAAAACATTCATGGCAGGCAAAAGGTAGCAAAGTGAAAAGGGACCATAACAGCATCTTTCTGCCCCTTTAACTTATCCAGACTACTTAAAGCGGGTAGCACTCACACCCTTAATCCTAGTTCCCTTAATCCTAGCATTGCACTATGAGTCAAGTCCAGTATTACACACCCTAACTCCAGCCACCTCTGAAAAAGCCCCACCTATGACTGCATGAGGCTTTAGGGGGACATCTAGACACAAACCAGAACACACCTCCAACTTTCTGGGCTCTCCACTGCATCTTCAGTTTCACTCTCACTGCCTCATACATTGTTCTCTCCAGGACACATTGTATGGCTTCCCAGGCTTTCCTTCGAAATCTGAAAGGAAGCCTCCCTAACCTGCCACTCTTACATTCTTCATGTTCATAAGACCAGCATCACATGTACAAAAATGATGCCTACCATCAGCATGGTCAGTAGCAGGCCTCCTTCAACCAAAGCTGTAGCAGCCTCTTCATGCCTGAATGGCTGAGAATGGTGAAACGAATCTTGAGGAACCAACACATTAGGTAGCCCTTCTTGAGTGGGAGACCTAGGGACTCTTCTCAAAAAAAAGGTTTATATCTTGTACCTTTGAGCCTGTAATAGGTTGAATCTTGCCAAATCCTGAGATACCTTGTCTCTTTTTGTCCCTCTGCAAAGTACTTTGCTCCTTTTAAATGGCAGTAATCTCTTGAACAGTGACAGCTCTTCTGGCCACCAACTTTACATGTAGTTTCTTCTGGGGCCAATTCAAGTTTTTCCAATTTTCTGCTTTGTCTTTTGCCCCCTATTCTCACTATAAATTAGCCCAAAAGAAGCTATCAGTATCCAATGCACAGCCTAAATGTTGGACTGTCTAGAAACTTCCTCTGCCAGATTATTAGTTCATTACCCTTAATTTCAGTCTCTTGCAAAGTCTGAGACATGGGCAAAATGAAGACAAATTTTCACCATAGTGTAAGATACATTGCCCCTAATACCACTGCCAATGGACTCCTTATTTGTTGGGAGCCTGGAGCCACTAGAGCTCAAAATTAGTCATACATGTGAGGGAAGGACAGAGCCAGAGTGCCTCAAGCAGTCAAGCTACCTCAGTCTTCAGAAAAACATCCTGCCCAAACAATTACAGTCCTTAGTTACTAGGCAACATTACCTGTCATGATACTAACTTTACAAGAGTATAAAATAAACGCCCTACTGTTGAAGTCAGTCCTCTTGCCTTTCAAATAAGAGGTAACTCCACCTGACCCCGGCTACTACTCTCTCTTGTCTTCATTTTCTAAATCATCAAACCCAT
Organism: Dinomys branickii; assembly: GCA_004027595.1. Taxonomy (NCBI): domain Eukaryota; kingdom Metazoa; phylum Chordata; class Mammalia; order Rodentia; family Dinomyidae; genus Dinomys; species Dinomys branickii. Next base: position 67,965 of record PVLD010006223.1, read on the forward strand.
TTTCTCCCAGGGACCACCAAGAGACCACTGAGTCCTACACTTATTCCCACTTGAAATCCCCAGAGCCTGCCTTTACTGTCTGCATTCCAATCAATATTCTGGCCTTCGGAGCTCCCACCAGAATTGCTCATCAAGCTCTGCTTGCAGAATTCTAAAGCTTCTCTAGCCAGCATGTCCAAACCTTTCCAAATTCTTCCCATGTGGTCTGTAAACCACATGGCCAGGTATAGGTACAGCAATGACCTCTCCTCTGGTTACAATTTTCTGTATTAATCACTTTCCTATGATTAGGACAAAATGTCCAACACCTGCAACTTGAACTTTGGCTCAAATTTCAGAAGATTCAGTCCAGATTGATTGGCTCCAAGGCAGAAGGGTTGAGGAATGCCACTCACCCCATGACAGCCAGGAAGCTAAAAAGGAAAGAAGGGGCCAGGAACAAGAATACCCTCTTCCAGGGAGTACCCTTGGTGACCCACCTCTTTTCACCAGGCCCCACCTCCTGATGGCACGTTTAGCCATGAACTCATCAGTGGATGAGTATAGCGCTCCACGATCCAATCACATTCCAGAACGCTCACCTCCAAACATGAGACCTTTGGGGAGTATTTTAAATCTAGCCCATCCTCATGGCTGCTCCACAGTGGGCCCCGCGGCTGTGCTGCTGTGGGCCCCGATGCTGCTCTGCAGTGGGCCCTGCGGCTGCTCCACTGTGGGTCCCACGGCTGCCCCACAGTGGGTCCCGATGCTGCTCTGCAGTGGGCCCGGTGGCTGATCCACTGAGGGCCCCACTCAGGGCACCTCATGGACTGGACCCGCCCCCACCCATAGCACGATGACAGGGTGGAGCCGGGTGGTCTGCTGTGAGCTATGTGCTTTCCCACCTCCGACCATGGCAGTTTGTATACACCCATGTATGTTATAATATAGTCTGAGGCAGCTATATCTCTTCCCAAGGCGAGAGTCCAAGGATATAGATAAACCCAGGAGTACAGTTATTATCACAGGCAAGATGACTGATTGAGTGGTAGGGCAACAGAGATGAGGGAGGAGAAAAATTGGGTGGTCAAGTGGGCCATCATCTGTGTAACTGAGTAACAAAGGTGAAGGTAACACTATGTAGA